>BPUM01000194.1:0-284007 GCA_020521455.1 Prunus kanzakura
AAGCTGCTGCAGAAGTTCTTCTGCACTAGTGTAACGTTGATAGGCAAGTGGGGAGGGAATCTCATTTCTACATTACGAAGTTAAGCCGGAATGACTTCATTTACCATGTTTGGATTGAAAGAATAATCAAATTCATTCTGATGTCAAAACAGAAAAGCAAACATGTCATTGTGGAGGAAACAAGTTAGCAACTTTTCAATAACATTACAGCCTTCAACAATGTCTGTCACATTGCGATAGATGAATCCAAAGCTTGCGCAAGGATTATTCATGTATCACTAGAAATTACCAAGTCGAGGGATGAAACCATAAATTTACAAAAAAGCAAATATCTATCTTGGTTTTTCTTTCTACCTCTAATATCCGCTTTGGGCCACAGTGGAATCTGGAGGATAGCTGCAACAAATTCATAAGGGCAATGACCTACAAATAGAAATCCGAGCCTAATTTGTAAACTTCACTTTTTCTCCAACATAGTTGCTTCAGATTCTTTGGAGCGAAGCTTTCAGATGTGGTTGAAGACTTGTGAGATTTGTAGCCATCTGAACCTCATAAAACAGTTCTTCATCTACCAACTTAAAAACTCTGGTTATCTCTCTCACCTATGCAAGAAACAGAAAAGCATCATAAATTGTTCAAAAGTCAATTTCAGGACAGAGACAACTAATTTTTGTTACTGAAAACCATCAAGGCTGCTTTACAATTCATGGAACAACAAAATACCTGAAGTCAGTCAGATATCAAAATAATTCATATTTCTTATCAACATTTAGTCGTCTCCACGGATAAGATACTAGATTTCATAAATCTCTAATCCAAGGGCGGAATGACTTTAGTATAACAAGACATCAAGGGAAAGGACTCCAATCTTGAATCAGGATTTGATATCCTGTAACCAATTCTGCAGATATAAATAGGTCTTGTCTTCCGTATATGCAGACCTTGAACTCAACGAAGCTCACTCTTCCCACACCAGCTCCATTTCTCCTTCTTATACTTTTTGTTTGTATCCCCCTACCCTTTATGCAGAATCTCTCGACATTCCAAAAATCATCAACCAAGACATTTTTGAAAGGTTACAAAGATAAAAAAAGAGTTATAAATAATTAATTAAAAAATCATCTATCTTTGTATTATACCCCAATATCTCAAGATCCTTGAGGGATCCTCATTAGCCATGATTTTAGCAGCACAACCACTTTCCTTCTCCAAGAAGCTCTCAACTGTGCCCATAGAACTTATATGTTATACCGATAAACTCTAAAGTACCCATGTCTCGCCTTCACAACCTTACTGGCAATTATAATTCTCAATATACATATATCAATTTATTGCTTATGGTGAAGATTACTTATAGTAGGAAACTAAATAGCATGTTTTTTTTCGAGCTAGCTCTATGAACTGCCATAAATTGATGCATGAATCATTGTAAGGAAATTGCATTATTGTATCCTCGGATCAGCTTAAATTACCTTAGAAGCATTGCCGACAAGCTCACTTTGAAGCTTTATTACTTTCTCTTCTGCACTGTATGTCCCTTTCTAAACAAATAATATATATACAATAATATCAGCAGATCAAACAAAGTAAATAAGTAAGAAACATTAATTATCAGAGCTATACAGATAGAAGGTATTTTATCAGCTAAACTTGGAATCATTTGTCATTAAAGTATGCATACCCAAAATAGGAACTGCACATTCCATATTCAGAAATGTATTTTCCAAATGAGGAAAAAAAGACAGAATCAAAATCCATATAGAACTTCTGAGATGCTACCGATCACAAGGAAAAAAGTTAGAATCTTTAAAGAGTTAAGGAATATATTTCAATGGGTGATCAAACAGCTGAGCAGAGCAGTGACGAAACAGTAACTTGGAAAATGAATTTAGGGGGATGGAAATGAGAATTTCCCAATAGGAGAAGACAAGGAAATTCATTGTATTTGTACCTGGGTGAGTACATGCATTACATGATGAAATACCATGGCCACAACATTAGTGGATTTGGGTCATCAAAAGATTCATTCTTTATTTGATTGGAGTTGTTTCTAAATGCTAAATGCACATCCATCTCCAATTCCTTTCAACAATAACCATAAATATGAGAAGAAAAACAAAAGGGTAGTGCCACATTGGTCAATATAGCATAAATAAGCAAACTTGAGGCCACAATTCAATAGAGCAAGCACCTGAACTTCAACAAGGCCAGTGCTTTGGGAAATGACAACTTCAATAGTACCATCTGGTTTGGGTCTCCAAAAGCCACTCTCAGCGTGCATAGGCTCCCCGGAGTTCAATTTCCAGGTCTTCTGAGTGTAAGCTATGAAGGGCTTCTCTCATTTCATGAATATAATCAATTGGCAACCAAATAGTCAGACAGAGACAAGCAAAGAAACAAACAAGACAGCGACTTTAGTGACCCACTGAGTCAACTCACTGACCCAGTAGCTAAAAAGAGAAATGGAGTACCTTGCCAGAGTGAGAGAAATGGAGTTGTTCAACGTAAGAGAAGGAGTTGATGGTGGGAAACCCACCTTCCCCTCGGCCTCTCCATGTACCCAGCAGGTATGAGAGTGGTGCTATTGCTGGGTGTATAGCCGGTGATTCTGTAGCATCCTCCATGTTCTTCTTCTCCACCAAGCTCACAATACAGGCGTTGCTATTCTCGTCTTCTTTTGTCTTTGCTCTGCGGCCTACTACAAGTACCAAGTTTAATCGTCATCATCTAATTTTCATTTTTCTTCCTTTTATTAAAATATTTTTCGATTTAACTAAAGAAAATAAAACAAAATAGTTACCAAAGGATCACTTAATTATCAAAGTGTCTAGAGTGGCTTTTAATTTAAGTGATTAAAAACATGAAACATTTTCTTAGGGCCAAAGGTGTGAATATTTTAGTTTTAGATATTTATAAATAAACCCAATCCTAGACATGTATTTATAAAAAAACTCAAATACTATTTAAACATAGAAACACACCCAAAATCAACCCCACAATCAACAATTGTATATTTTTTGGGTGTGTTTATAAATGGGTTTTGAGTGTGTGTAATGATGGGTTTTGGGTGTGTTTATAAAGTGTTTTGGGTGTTGGGTATTTTTATAATTTCAGCCCCCATTTTGGGTGTTTTAGTGAAACTCCCTTTTAGTTTTGGAGTGGAGGATTACATATATATATTTCTCAAAACTTAATATAAATAGTAGAAACGTTGATAACATTAACTAAGAGAGCGACATGTAGATTAGATAATTTTTAATTATACTTCAAAGAATGTAACTCGAACATTAGTCAAAAGCATTTACCCTTGTATTTGAGGTTGTATGTTTACTTCTTTTCTGTACTAATATAACTCATGTATAATATATATATAATTTTTTTTACAAAAATATATAAAATTGTTAGGCCAAAAGTTAGTTTTAGTTCCTACAAAGAGCAAAATGATATTTGTCTTCCATAGCTACTTCAAAGGGCTTAGTCTTAATAATAGCATGAATCCCTATCATTGTTATTTATTAGAGCATGCATGACTATAATTTGCATAATGAGCTTCAATATTTGCACAATGAGCTTTAATTGAGAGATTCTTCAAATGTGCTTATTTGAGGGATACCCTTATAGAGTCCTTTCGTACAAAAAAATAAAAATAAAAAATCCTTGTTGAGCCCTTAACATATTGTTTTTCAATGATCTGAACCGTCTAATTTTTAGATATTCCGTCAAAGATCATTTATGCAAAAAAAAAATATTCACTTGAATCCGAAACCATTTGACCACTGAATTAGATGATTGTTATTTTAGTATTTTTTTTGAAGGCCCGTGTTCGTATATTTTGTTGCTTGCAATTAGATGCCTTAATGATTTTCAATTTGTCTGATTTTTTGCAGGAATGATCTATCAATGAAGACTTGAAAAGTAGACTGTTTGGATCATTAAAAAAAATTAGTAGGGTACATTACCAACAACAACAAAAAACTTATATGTGAGGTGTCCTCTTGGCATTGGTTGATGAGAGGCCAACTCATCCGATTGCAAGGTTGGAGAATAGTGGTGGGCACAGAGGAAGAGAAGTCAGTCCGACCACTATTTGACAGAGGATTAAACGCCCAACCATTCATCCTCTATGACCGTTTCCCTCCTCTCTCTCTCTCTCTCTCTCTCCTTCCTCAAGTTAGAAAACACAAAACACAACACACACATACACATTCACACACTCTTCTAAATCTTTATTTTCTTTCATTTATAAAAGGGAAAATCAAAATATGGGTTTTCCTAATTCTAGTTTTGTTTTGCTCCACAATTTTCTCCAATTCCTCACACCTCCTGATTATGGGTTTGTGTGGTGGTCCAGTCAAGAACCAGCTCATTCCAATTCTTTCTCTCAATACCCAAATGCCATTTCTCTTGTAACCCATGTTTCTTTCTTTCTTTTTCTCTCCATATTTCAAGAAAGATTTTGTCTTCCTTTGACAATTGATTGGGAACCAAACAATTCATGTTCATCTAAGCTCTCTCCCAAACACTGCTTGACAAGGAAAAAGATCACGGGTTTGTTGCTGTTAATTGCCACATTGAATTTCTGGTTGGTTCTGCATTTCCTGCAATCTTTTATTTCAGATGGGTTTCTTTTATTTTTGCGTTTGCATTGTTTCTTGCTTAGCTTACCTCCGTCAATATGACTAATTCTACATTTATTTATTTATTCATTTATTTCGTTTCTTTAGATACTACCCATATCTATATTCGGGTGCCTGTCATTCTGTATTTGAACTTTGACTTTGTTGTGTATGTCCCTGTCTCCCACGCCATTACGTGCCTACCACATACTGGTTTTGAATTCTTGATTGTGCTTTCCTTTCACATAGGCATACGGACAATGGATGTTATATGACCATAAATAAGTAGATTATTGTTGCTTCTAGCAGAGGTTTTTATTCTTCGAATGATGATTATTCTTATTTCCAGAGTTACAAATGTATACATATCAGATATAGGATGTCAGTTAAAATGATTTAGCAATTGGATGGTTAGAAGGTTAGCTTTTGTTTAGTATAATAGGAGAGTCTAGTATAGGATGTTTTTAAGAGTATAATATACTTTTTATGTCCTCAAGACCACAGATTTATCCTGTTGGCCGTTTATAGGTTCATTCAATATTATCTTGTGTTGGAAGTAATGGATTTTCGTAATGATATGATCAGGAATTTCTTTTGAGGGGTGTTGTCAGTGTTACCCCATTCATGTCTTCAAATCCAGCTAATTTTTCTGACTCATCTGAGGTAATTGCTCCATGTCTATTCTTGGTCATGATTTTTGTTATGTAAAGGTGTTATTTGTGAATACTGATTTCATAGAATTGTTTCTTCCTCAAACGCAGATGAGCTACAGTTCATCAGATGAAACACCATGTGGACCCAAGATGCAATCTCATGCCAAGACTGGTATAAATTCATCCAATGATAAGGTTTACGACCCCAATGGGGTGGATAGAGTAGCAAAATCTAGTGTCAAATCAACTCAAATTTCATCAGGTGGACCTCAACATGTGGATCCAATTTCTAAAGGAACAGAATTTGGTACTAAGACTATAGCTGAGCCAACCACCAACCATCATCCATATCCAAGCCCAATGGCACCTGCAAATTCTGAACTTCTAACCACTTCAGCAGGAATGGCAATAGGAGCATCAAAGAGTACCAGTTCTATCACCAACCTTGGCCAAATGAGCAGTAG
Source organism: Prunus kanzakura (assembly GCA_020521455.1). Taxonomy (NCBI): domain Eukaryota; kingdom Viridiplantae; phylum Streptophyta; class Magnoliopsida; order Rosales; family Rosaceae; genus Prunus; species Prunus kanzakura. The sequence goes on from BPUM01000194.1 coordinate 5,734, forward strand.
TAGCTCTCGATCCGACAGCTTAGAGAGTTCCTCTAGTGCACCCCTCAGGCCTCATACTGGTGGTGATGTACGGTGGGATGCCATTACCATGATGTCTAAAGGTTCCCCACTTAATCTTAGCCATTTTCGGCTTCTTAAGCGCATAGGTTATGGAGACATTGGCAGTGTCTATCTTGTTGAGCTCAGAGGAACAAATACATTTTTTGCCATGAAAGTCATGGACAAGGCATCTCTTGCTAGTAGAAACAAGCTATTGCGAGCACAGACAGAAAGAGAGATACTTGGACTTCTTGACCACCCATTCTTGCCAACTCTCTATTCTTACTTTGAGACTGATAAGTTCTATTGTTTGGTCATGGAGTACTGTAGTGGAGGTAATCTGCATTCTCTTCGGCAGAAGCAACCTAACAAGCATTTTACAGAGGAAGCTGCAAGGTTTGTACCCTTTCCAGTTCTTCTGATTTCTTTTTAGCTAAATATTGATAATTTAATTTGCTTATTTCTTAATATGTATGTGATCTTTGCTCAGTATTTTTGAATTTCCGTACAAGCATAATCAATGAGATTTGGTTGGAGTTACTGGTTTGATGGCTTCAACTAATGGTTTGAAGCTGCTCAGTCAGTACGTTTCCAGCCTTTTGTTGCATTGTAAGGGATGTAGATTTCATATAGGAACCCCCTTTTTTTCCTTTTGAATTGCAAGAGTCACTTCATTGAAGGTTGTATACATAATGTAGCTTATAAAAGCTTGTTGATGGTAATTATTAGTCTTTGGTTTCTATCATTTCTTTTTTCTGGACAGTGGCACAGCAAAGAAAGGTTCTTTCTGGGTGCAGAACTGCATATGTATAGGCTGAGAGATAGACTTCTTATGATCAAGCATGATGCAACTTAATTGTTAATCTGCTAAAAACCCCTACCTTTCTTAAGTCAACATAATGAAATCATATCTTCGCTGTGGATGTTCTATCTTTCTTCACATTCTAATTCCATTGCATGCTAAGTCTAAGTTCCTTGTGCCTTTCTTAGATGTTTAGACTGGGCAAGAGGTTTCTTACGTTTTATCTTTTGGCAGATTTTATGCATCACAGGTTTTGTTAGCACTTGAGTATCTGCACATGCTAGGAATTGTGTACAGGGATTTAAAACCAGAAAATGTTCTAGTAAGAGATGAGGGTCATATCATGCTCTCGGACTTTGATCTCTCACTCCGTTGTTCTGTCAATCCTACACTAGTCAAGTCATCATCTGTCCACGTAAGCAATGGTGGTGGTGGTGGAGGTGGTGGTGGGGGCATTTTAGACGATGACCTTGCTGTGCATGGTTGTATGCAGCCATCCCATTTCTTTCCACGCATTTTACCAGGCAAGAAAAATCGGAAATCTAAATCAGATTTTGGCCTTTCTGCTAATGGCAACCTCCCTGAACTGATGGCGGAGCCTACAAATGTGCGCTCCATGTCATTTGTTGGAACACATGAATATCTAGCCCCAGAGATTATTCGCGGAGAGGGCCATGGTAGTGCAGTGGACTGGTGGACGTTTGGTATCTTCTTATATGAGCTCTTACATGGGACAACCCCCTTCAAGGGTCACGGAAATCGTGCCACACTTTTCAACGTCGTAGGGCAGCCTCTGAAATTCCCAGAAACACCACAAGTGAGTGTTGTTGCACGAAATCTCATACGAGGACTGTTGGTGAAAGAACCACAAAAACGGATTGCCTATAAAAGGGGTGCCACAGAAATAAAGCAACACCCATTTTTTGAGGGAGTGAACTGGGCTCTGGTGAGATGTGCCATGCCTCCGCACGTTCCTGAGCCAGTAGACTTTTCACAATATGCTAGCAGGGAAGCAAACACTGCGGACAAAAAGATCACAGATATTAGAGGTGATAAAAAGAACAATAGTCATAATGATTCATCTTATGTAGATTTTGAGTACTTCTAGCACTCCTTTGCATGATGATTTACATCCTCTGGAGGAAATTTACCTTGTACAAAGCTCAAAAAGTTGCAACTCAGTCAGTTTTATACCTGTATCATTATATGTTGAGAGGTCTTCACAGAGAAAACTTTCGTTGACTGAACACTATTGATTTCTTTCTAGGTAAAGGGCAAATAAAAATACATGCAGGGATGGAAATTGCATCCAAATTTTTGGCTTGCCATTCTTTTTGCATGTATATAAGTGGACTTGTCAATACTAAATTGGATCTGAATGCTGGTCTGGTGTGACATACAGTTAAATGATTCCAATTAGGACTAACATTTGTTCACTTGGTTCCAAATTTTGATGCTATAACTGTTAATAAGAAAGGTTATGATTGTGTTTTGTTGGTAAAGAAGCACTTCAGCTGGCCTTGGGGCAGTTCTCCTTATAATGCAAAATGGGTTTATTCTTCAGACCACAAGGGAATATTCAGAACACAAGAAATGCTTTTCTTTTTTGGTTGGAAAATATAAGGATGCTTGAGAATTGACAAATTGATATACAAAAAGGGGATGAAAATTGGCAGCTGTTTGGTCCTGTGCAAGGTGTGATTGGTATTTACAGGAAAAAGAAGAAAAGTGCGATTAGTAAATCCTAAAACACATTGACACAAAAATTAACCTGGTGAAATTATGTTTGGCAAATAAGAAAAGACCAGGTAAAATTATGCCAGTAAATCGTTTTTGTATGAAGCTATGCGTTCCAATCATGTAAACTTACCGTCACGTTATTTTATTAAAGAGGATATCCGATTAAAGAACTCTTATTTACACTCTAAAATAGTAATCGCACAAATATCTATATGAACAAAAAAAATACAGAATAATTATTTTGAAGTGTTAATAGCAATTTGTATCCTATCATCACATTATAATAAAGATCGTCTCTTTTAGATGCAACGTTTTTGTCATCACTCATCATCCCGTATCTCATTTCTCAATTCTCAATTCTCAATTCTCAGGAGAGTAGAAACGATTCAATTCATATGACGACCTTCACATAAATACCAACAAAGAAAGCAACAAACTTTCACTGATTCTCTCTCGCTAAAGCCGAAGTTTTCGAAGCTAAGGCAAACCTTTCACCTCTTTTGCTATCGGCGGAGAAATGGAGTCATTCAACAAGATAAAGGTGACCAACCCGGTTGTCGAAATGGATGGTATGCCGTCTCTACAGTCGCATGCACTCTCTAATGCCTATTTTCGGCAATTGTTTCTTGTGTTCTGTTGTTTAAACTGCTCTGCTTCTTCCCATTGAAAATTAAGAATTGCTCTGCTTCTTTGAATGATGTCTGTAATCTTGAATTGATAAACATAATACAAATTATCAAATCACTGTATTTGGATGGATCCCATGGATCAGACCATGCTCTTCAAGCTAAGTTTTAGAGACAACCCAACAGTTATGTTCCATAAAACTAGATGATCATCTGAACATCACATATTTAAGCCAATTTGAGGTCCTTCCAGTCTTACCCACCACTACTATGATTCTTCTCAGTTGAGCTTTTTTCAAGTATGTTTAAATGATTAAAATTCAATTTTGTTCGTTTAACCAAATTGCGTGGCCACTACTTTATTAGTACTTAGATGCAACATCTAATTTGCGATTTGCCTGAGCTGTGCAATCTATATCTGTGTCATGGAACTGTCCATCACAATATTTGTCCATGTATTTCTAGTTAAGAACTGATACAGATTTGTTCAACATCTTGTTATCTCTGGTTTTCTATGATGCATATTTCCATTATGCAGGAGATGAAATGACTCGAATTTTCTGGAAATCGATAAAAGATAAGGTAATTGTGTTATCATGGCATCTCCTATGATTTCATGTTCATAATGAATCTGCAACTTGTTGTAATGTTCTGCAGCTTATCTTTCCCTTCCTGGAGTTGGAGATCAAGTACTTTGACCTTGGCCTCCCTAATCGTGATGCCACCAATGATAAAGTCACAATTGAAAGTGCTGAAGCTACTCTTAAGTATGCCCCATCATTCTCCCTTCATGGTTCCTTTGTTAGACTGGCGTACTCTCAAAGAATGCTATTGTTTTATCTTTATTTTAGTTATGGTTGCTTTCTCTTTTGATTTAGTCTGCTTATTTTCAGTGGCACAAGTATGACGTGTTTAAATGGGCTCAGCAAAACATGACACAGTCTATGCTTTGTCATGCTTAGAATGGAATGTCAGCAAAACATGACAATCTATGCTTTGTCATGTTCTATTGAGACCATTAGCATATTTGTTAAAGCGTTAAACCTATTTCTTTTCATGAAAAGAATGTATCACCTGTTGATGCCCCTTTATTTTCTTTGTATAATTTACTCCTTTTTTTCCCCTTGTTATTGTAGGTACAATGTTGCAATAAAGTGTGCAACTATAACTCCAGGTATATACATAAATTCTTAATGGAGGGACAGTGTGCATTTTCCCTTAAATACATGGATTGCTTGGCCTTTTCAATGGACACGATTTGGCTAACATGCTATTGTGATGATCTGAATCTTTTCTTTTGGATTTTAATAGATGAAACTCGTGTTAAGGAGTTCAACTTGAAACAGATGTGGAGGAGTCCAAATGGGACAATACGGAACATTTTAAATGGTCAATAGAATTTTCCCCTAATTTTAACATTTACCACTACATGTTCTGTTTTTTATTGGTTGTAAGTAGCCAATATATTTTCCGTATTCTGCAGGTACTGTTTTTAGAGAACCAATTATCTGCAGAAATGTTCCCCGACTTGTTCCAGGTTTGCTATAATTTTCATCTAAATTTGCCCTTATAACAAAGAAAAATACCAATGAGTTAGTGTTCTTTCCAGGTTGGACAAAGCCAATATGCATTGGGAGGCATGCTTTTGGTGACCAGTACCGAGCAACTGATGCAATCATAGAAGGACCTGGAAGACTTAAAATGGTTTTTGGTATAAGATTATTTTCAGTATGGAGCCTCAAATTTTGTGCGTTTTACTTTCGACAGCTACTTGCTAATATCAGAGAAGTTGAAATAGCTACTTTAGACACACCCATCATATATTTTGAATATTCTTCTTTTCAATACTTCAGTAGATTATTTATATTATCAAGTTATTTGCAGTACCTGATGGGCCCAATGAGAAGACAGAGTGGGAGGTTTACAACTTTACTGGTGCTGGAGGCATAGCTTTGTCCATGTATAACACGGATGAGGTTCAAACTTGCCCTTACAAAAATTCTGGTAACTTAGTTACTGGTGTAAGTCAGTTACTAAAGGTTTTAACAGATATTGTTTTTTATGCTTAAATTGTGAGAGCAGTCTATCCGTGCTTTTGCTGAGGCTTCCATGAACACTGCCTATCAGAAAAAGTGGCCACTATATCTTAGCACTAAAAATACTATTCTGAAGAAATATGATGGAAGGTATGCTGTTGTCATGCTGCCTTTCTTCCTTCATTGTGTAATCTCTCTCTTTTTTTTTCTTTCTAAGTTTCCATCAATGGAAAAGGAAACAACTAATCCCCCCCACATACCTTGGAGTGCATCTGTGTGCATGCACATGCAAAAGAGAAAGAGACAGAAGAGAGCTATGAGATGCTCATAAAATACCTGTGTTACATATACTGACCCACAATGTTTCACTACAGGACTTCTTTTTCTTGTCATTTTCTTACACTTGAATTTTTAATGAAGATTCAAGGACATCTTCCAGGAAGTTTATGAAGCTCATTGGAGATCCAGATTTGAGGCTGCAGGGATTTGGTGAGATACCTTGCCAAGCAAGCTGATTAGTTCGCATAGTTTCAGTGATTTTCAATTGATTAATATTCTTTTGAAGGTATGAACACCGTCTTATTGACGATATGGTTGCTTATGCTCTCAAAAGTGAAGGAGGTTATGTTTGGGCATGCAAAAATTATGATGGGGATGTGCAAAGTGACTTCTTAGCCCAAGGTCTGTATATTTTATTGTGTTGAAACCCTGTGAATGCTGCTTTTGTTGGAAGCAAATAGAAAGGTGCTTGTTCTGGGATATAGCCACTGTGTTTGCTAATTTTTTTGACCTTTTAATAAACTTTGAAACAGGCTTTGGATCTCTGGGGCTGATGACATCTATACTGGTATTTTCTGTGGTGATTTGTTTCTGTCTTATCTTACACTTTGCCTGTGGCGTTGGATGTATGAAAACCTGTTTTGGTTCCAGGTGTGCCCAGATGGAAAGACCATTGAAGCTGAGGCAGCCCATGGTACAGTAACACGCCATTACCGAGTTCACCAAAGAGGAGGTGAAACCAGCACAAACAGCATAGCTTCTATCTTTGCTTGGTCCCGAGGTCTTGCACACAGGTATAATATCAATATGGCTTAAGTCTGTTAGATGAGTGCTCCTACCTCTCATTGTGTGGGGGAAGGTGCGGGGGTTTAAAATTTAAAATTTTGATGTGTTCAGAAGTTGAAAACATTGGATATGAGTTTTCAGTAATTCTGTATTATCAGGGCAAAGTTGGATGGCAATGACAGACTCTTGGATTATACGGAGAAGCTTGAAGCAGCCTGTGTTTCGACTGTCGAATCTGGGAAGATGACCAAGGATCTTGCACTCCTTATCCATGGGCCTAAGTAAGTGCTGTCAAAAGTTTCATTGAAAGTTTCAGTAGTCTTTTCTTTCTATTTGTGTATGATAAAATGCTTCATTTTTTGTGTAGGGTCACTAGGTCTAAGTATCTGAATACCGAAGAATTTATTGATGCTGTGGCTGAGGAGCTGAGAGTGAGACTGTTTAGCAGAGCAAAGTTGTAAACTCTTGGTTGCCACACAGCTTTTTTCTTTTTTCTTTTTTGACATGTTTAAGTCATTGGTATTTTTCCAAAATAAATAAATGAATAAACTCTTATTGAGTACCTTCAAAATCCTCGGGTGGTCTTTTTCTGACGTCCTAAACTGAGTAATAAAATCCACAATGTCATTAATCACATTGGCTGACCCTTTCTCCCATTTATTTTAACTTCTTCAATTGTACCAATGTCACACTAGTTTCATGACAAAGTTTGGGGCATCTTACAAGCCCACTTCACTCATGAACCACTCCGTTTTATTATTTGGAAATATCACCATGCTTATAAAACACAATAACAAGGTATGTGATATTTATAGTATAACCTGTTTTTAAAAGGAGATATCTCCAAATTTCAGTTTAATTGCAGATTAAAAATACATCAATCTTGATTCTACTTGTAAACCATGAATGGTGGTATACCTTAAATACTCTTCTACAAACTTCCAAGTATAAGGCAGCTTGGCATCGCCATCGTCTAGTGACCAGTCACAAAATTAATCCCGGCCATGGGGCAGTGATCGCAATTCCTCATCTTCTTTCATATCATGATATTTTTATTCATATCCAAAGCAAGTTGCCAACCCAATGGGCAAAGCATAATGCCAGACAAAAAGCAGTACAAAAGTAGCAACTTTCTCAACGGTTTGCGCATTCCATGTATCCTAGGACTTGCTGCACATAGCTTATGCAGAAGTTGACCTGCAAAAGTACACCTCAAAGCTCAGGTTTTTCCCCTTTTTTCTACCTTGACTTGTAAAAGAAAATACAGACCACAAACAATGAGTTGGGGACTACAATGAACAGTATCAGGCGAATAAATCACTGCAATGAACAAAGAATATCATCTGCCATTCACTAAAGAATGAGCACATGCTGATAGTACTGTACGGAAAAAAATTTATGCCTGTAAAGCACTTACTCCCACACGCATGGCCAGAGTTCAATTCCCACTTTCCCCTTCCCCTGGATCAGAAAAGGAAAAAAAAAAACACTAATCCCATCATTTTGAAGTCCCTCACCTTGAAATCCCATCATTTTGAAATCCCTCATTTTGAAATCCCCTCACTTCAAAATTCCATCATTTCAAAGTCCCCCATCCAAACACAGCCTTAAGTCTTGCTAAATTACTAAACAAACTGCAAAGCATAATAATAGTCCTGCAATCAAGTGCTTTAGATGGACAATATGAAAGCAGAAAACAAGCTAGAGAAAATCATGACAAGGACCAATGAAAAAAAAAATTCTTGTGCACTATTAGCGAATGCCATATACATATTACCAAAACAAATATGCAAGCCATGTATGAAACTAGAACTGTGTATATGAATACTTTGCAACTCTTATCCAATATAGATTAATCATTTGCAAAGGTGTATTATACCTACGCATGATTCACTTCCAGGTGACCTGCCAACAAAGCTTTCTTCTCCTCCAGCTAGGGGCAGGCAAGGTGGCCCAGTGTACAAGGCTCCTGCCAATGGGGCTGGGAGGGATAGATGTTATATATCCCTGTTTCCCTGACCACTAAGTCACTTTCAGCAAGGCATAACCCCTCCAGTGGTGGAATCAAATGTTATCTATCAAAATGAAACAAGAAAAGCTGCTCGATCTGCAAAAGCAAAAGTTAAATGGATGACAAGAAGGCAGAAGACAAGCTAGAAAAAGAAAAAAAACACATAACAGACAATACGATAAAATAGTCTCTTGTACGATTAGCTAAATGGCAGATCACATGTATTATAGAAGCAAACAGGAAAGTCATGTATAAAACTAAAACTATGCATATGATAACTTTGCAACTCCTATGCGGTGTAGATTAATCAAATGCAAAGCTGTATGATTACCTAGGCATGATTGACTTCCAGGTGACCTGCAAACAAAACTCTCTACCTATCCAGCTTGGGGTGGGGCGAGTGGCCCAGTGCTCAAGGCAGGGGGAGCTGACAATGTGGGGTCTGGCGAGGGCTCGATGTATGCATATCCCTGTCTCCAGCCGTGGAATAATTGTAATCTAACAAAAGGGAACAACAAAAGCTGTTCATTATGCAAGCCCGTGCAAATTATCTACATTATTGAATAGGAAATTTACCATGCTATACCAATAGGGGCTTCATAGATTCACAGCTCATGCATCTATCCAGGCACTGATAATCAAACAGCATTCTTACTTCCGAAACTGCACTTTCTTGGCTTTTAGGATTCCATGTTGTAGAACCAAGAGTGTACGGGTATCTGGCTGTATTCCCTTAGAAGACATCTCATTAACAAGGGTTACAGCCTTATCCACATCTCCCCTATTACAACAGCCAGACAGAAGAGCTGTGTATGTCACTGTATCAGGTTCTAATCCTCTGTTAGTCATTTCATCAAAGAGTGCAATAGCGTCCTGAAGGTTGTCTGTTTTACACTGTCTGTCTATCAAAACAGTATAACAAATTACATCAGGTCTTATTTCCATTTCCTTCATCTCAGTCCAAAGAGTGAAAGCATTCATCCTTTCTTCCTCATCTCCACTTGCGCCTAGAGGGGAGCGAACCCTTCTTAGGTTTCTTTTTGAATAACTATCAAGCAAAACTGTGTAAGTGATGATATCAGGTTGAATCCCTTTCTTTTTCATATCATAGAAGAGATCATGGGCTTCCCGCAAACAATTCACCCTGCAGTAGCTATTTATCAACATAGTGTAGTTAATGACATCAGGAGTGAATCCTCTCTCAACTAAAGTATCAAAAAACCAATGGGCCTTTTTCACCTCTCCAGCTTTGCACAGAGAAGCTATGACTTTGTTGTACATAGTTTTTTTAGGTTCCACATTTAAGGCCAACATTGACTCGAGCAATAAAATAGCTCTGTCATTATCACCTTCAACACAAAGGTTACTGACTACCTTAAAGCAAACACCTTTTTTAACTAAAGTTCCTCCCTTTGCCAACCTAATAAGAAGTTCATAGGCTTTTCTTGTATCCTTGGCTTCACAGTACCCGCTGATCATGGCAGAATAGTTATCAACGCTCTTATATTCCAAACTCTTTATAAATGCTTCAGCTTGTTTGACTTTTCCTCCTATACATAAATTTTCAATTATCATGTTGTGTGTAACAGAGTCTGGTTTAAAACCCTGTGACTCCATATAATCCAAAAGGTCAAGTGCCTCAGCTCCCAAGCCATTTCTAGAAAACCCAGCAGCAAGTACATTGTAAGTAGTAATGTCTGGCTTTAGACCTTTTTCCTTCATTTCCTCCAAAAGATTTACGGCATTAACAACATTCCCCTGATGACAGTAGCCTTTAATCAATGTGGTGTAGTGCATAATATCTAAGATCATATGCTTACACTTCATCTCTTCAAGCAATTCTAAGGCTAGGTCCACTTTCCCCAGCTTGCACAAAGCATCCACGGCGATATTGTAGGAAACCTCATCAAGATAGATCCCCAAGCTCTTATATTCTATGAAATAATCCACAGCTTCATAAGGCATGCCCATCTTACACATGCACTGAAGAATAAAACTAATAATCACACAATTTGTTTTTATACCCTTCGACACCATGTCATTATGGAGTGTCAAAGCTTTTAACAAAAAGCGATTCTTGCAGTATCCACAGATTATTGCACCATATGTATACGAATCAGGGACCACCCCTCGCTTTTCCATATCAAGAAAGATGCCTTCAGCTTCATCAAATTTCATCTCATCACAGAACCCACGAATGACAGTGTTGTAAGCATAGACATCAATATGGACATTTGCCCCATTGCATGCTTGGAGCACTTGATATCCTAAATCTGACTTACGATTGGTGCAAAGTCCTTCAATATATGCTGTGTAGGCAAAGGCGCTAGGGGTTACCCCAGCTTTCTCCATCTCCTGAAACACGTCCACAGCCTCTTCCAAGCTGCCTTTCTTGCAAAGTCCCTTGATGACAATTGCGTAGGTGTAATCATTAGGGCTCAAACCAATCCGTTTCAACTGCTTGTATATAGCCACAGCCATATCCACTTTACCATGCTCAATCAAGCGGTTCATTAAAAAATTACTAGTAAAGACATGCGGCACAAACCCACGCCTTTTTGTTTGAAACAAAACATCGATAGCGTCATCAAACATGTTCAAACTGACAAAAGACTTGAGCAATGCATCATAAGCTCGAACCATCGATGGGGAAGCTTCAATTCCCTCCGCAATGGTTTCCAACAAATCCGAAAACTGAAATCCAAGGTCTTTAGAGCTCTTAATAAGGTCCAAGAAGAGAATATCCAGCTTCCTATACAAACCCCACGAGCATAAAATTCTAATAAGCGCGGAATAGGTGAAGACATCGTGTTGGAAGCCATCTCCCTTCAACTGGTGGAAGAAGGAAAATGCCAAATTGGGTTCGTTTCTTAGACTGTTGAGGTTGCTAACAACCCCAAAGGTATCTAATTGAGAGAAGAAATGGGTTGCATCGGAGTTATTGGAGTTGGTGTTTGTGGTGCAAACAGTAACATAATTGTCATCAGATTCATCAGAAGGTGACGAACAGGAGTTCCAGTGGGCAAGAGCCGTTTGGGAAGACGCCCACTTGAAACCACCAACACTAGCACCACCATAGATGAACATCAAATGATTGTGATTGTTTTGTGTGGGTTGAATGCGTTTTCTGGGAAAACCCAGTCTAATGGACGAAAGCCACATACACATGGAAGATTCAGACTCATTGCAACAACGCCTTCATGTAGTTCAAATTGAAGAGAATCGAGCAAAATTAAAGAGAAAGCTTACTTGGGATTCATCATTGAAGCTTAAAGCTTTGGTTTCGTGGTTTTCTTTTGCTCATACAGTCTGAGTCACCGACTCGGAGGTTTTGAATGATTTACTCTGAACAGCTTAAGCTTCTTTCTGCTAAAGCCTAAAACCCTACTGAAGTACCGACTTCCCCACTAGTAAACCCCGCCCACACAAACCGGGTCGGTTCAAAAGGCCTCTCGTTAACCTTCTCTTCTTTTCTTTTTTCCTTTTGGTTCTCAACAAAATTTATTTCATTATTGCAATGGGACCGTCCCAGTTATTACATCACATAACTAAACAAATTTAGGGAACCGGCAGAAGTAACTTTATAATACGGTTCAGGGAAAAATAAAATGTAATACACGCGATAGTCTCTAAATTATATAAGAGGGGAAGGGTTTTCTCACACATTGGGTAAAGGGGGTTTTTTTTTTTTTTTTAAGAACGTCTAGACTTGATCCTAAAACCTACTTCCTTTGCCACTTGAACTCAAGCTTTTGGGTTCCATTAAAAAAAAGAGTTAAAATTTTGGGATGTAATAAAATTTTATTAAAAGGGGTGAATAATTATATTTTAAATTTTTTCTTTTTATCAAGTGATATTAGATGAGCAGATATTTCGAATGGTAAATGCTCTTATCACAACCACTAGAATTACAAGTTCCCACTTTTAAGGGGGTGTATTCAATTTAGATTTCAAAAGAATTTGAAAAAGTTTAAAAGTTCAGGTGTATTCAATCACGATTTTATAGAAGTCTATATAATTCTAGGTGTATTCAATTTAGACTTTTTAAACTCCATTCAAATTTGGATATATTCAGTCACGACTTTAAAAGACTTCATAAAAGTTTAGGTGTATTCAAAAATTCATTGATTTTAAAGGAAATACAAAAAGTGGTGGATTTCGTTTGATTATAGAATAATTTTAGGCCATGAAAAATCTTTGCTTCCTCCCAGAGATTTTGATAGATATATTATTTTCATTCTCAAGATTTGATTTCACCACTTATGCTATCACCATCTTATAATGGCTATCACCACCGTTGCCACCACCACCACCACCACCACCACCACCACCACCACCTCACTCCTACCTCCACCACCACTACCACCCCCACCTCCTCCATCATCACCCACAAACCACCATCGCCATCGCCATCGCCACCACCGTCATCACCCCTAAACCCTTTGGTTTTTTAGTGCTATAAACTCCATTAAAATCAATAATAAAACTCTAACAAACTCAGTTAAAATCTATACACGAATTCAATCAAAATCTATGTGGAGTTTGTAGAATTCAGTCAAATTCAATTAAATTCAATTAAACTCCATCAACTTTATAACTATTTTAAAATCATTTAAAATCTAAATTGAATACATTCTCCTTAGATAATGGTGTGGGATTTTTATTTTCTTTTGTTTTGAGAACTTGTATAAATTTTCAAATGATTCAAATTAAAGTTAATCACGGACTGAACATGCAAAGAATTTGACTTCCTTTTTCTTTGTTCTTATTTTGCTTATAGCAAAGAATTTAATTTTAAGCAGGAGCCTTTCAACCATACTTGAATCAAGGAAAAAACATAAGCTCAGATGATGATGCATCTCCCAAGTCAATGCCAGCAATTAAATTGATTTCCTCAGTAACCAGTAAGTATCCATTGAACATTGTCTGCTCAGAACACTACAAGAAAGTTCGTCCTTGTTACATTTATCACGTACATAGATATTGCTCAAGTAATTATCATAAGCATATGCTTCAGCTAAACTGCTTATTATACCATATCTCAGGAGCCTTTGAGAAAAATGGAACCCACAATAGAAACAGAAGATCCAAGATCCACGAGTCGTGACAGCCTCTATAAAATGAGTAACCCACTGCTCAACCTTTTAATCACATAGAAGAGAAATTTGTGTAATATGTCACAGATGATATGCTATAACCTATTACCAAGACTCCACAACAGAGACTGGCATAAAGAATATTACTAAGAGAAAGCAATATTGAGTCTTGACCACACAAAGCATGCCAGAAAGTGCAAAATTACCAGCTCCTATAGCTTGGTTTGCATGCTAGGCTTCCTTCTACTAAAACGGACACCCTCCTAACTACAAAAGCTAACTGTTAACAGATTTCCTGCCAAACTTCTTGCTGACTTGGGTATCCATGATAACTAGCTAGGATTGCTGGAATGGCTCTTGTTTGCTAATCTATCCCCCGGCAAAAATTCCTACTGCTCCTATAGAATTAAAAGCTTGAAATCTGACTGGAAAGTCCAGAAACTCCTCCCATGTGGCATCTTCCTTAGCAGCATTAACTTCCATTGAAGACCGACCTCAGTAATTCCTCCATTGCTCTTCTTCACCTTTCATATATCCAATATAACAACAGGCTGCTCTTGTATGATCCCGTCAGTATTGGTAGCAGGCAAAACATTGTATAGGAGAAAAGATGCCTTGTAAGGCATTACAGATTGGAAAACTGGATGTAACTTTGAACCACTTGGAAGTTGCAGCTTATAATTTACCTTTCCTACCTGGGCAAGAACCCCAAATAAGAACTTGGCTGTGACAAGAGTGACTTGAAAGAGAAGCATGTCAGCAAGGAGCCAACCTGAGATACGCAAGACAATTAAAGAAAATTAGTACAAGAATATGTCTATGGAAAGAAATTAACATAAAATATTTAATTAAAAACATCAATCTGTCCACTTAACCACGCATAATGCATATCCATAATTTAAACTTAACGAAATAAAGAAAGCAATGGTTTGCAAAATCCATGATTGCATAAACTGGAATAAGAGGGATTTACTTGCTGGCAGAGTATGGGTTTCAGACAATACAGACGTGCATTAAATAAACTCCCTAGGTTATAACCAGATATACCAAGTCAAGGGAAACGTCAATCTTAGTGAACCATTGAGAAGAAGTCAATTTATCAGGCTTATCTTCAAGTCTAGATCTGAAAAACTGAATACCAGACGGTAATCTTATTGATGGCATGACTATAAGCACATATACTTGCTCAGTTTTTTTTATCCCAATAAAAAAATAATACAAGTTCCTGAGAAACCTTAGAATGGTCCAATACAAGTGAAAAATTGACTTGGCTTTTTTGGGCTGCGTGAAAAGAAAACTATCAATCATATTTAATCATCCAAATGCCAAGTGTCTGAAGCTTATTATCATTTATATCAGGGGAGAAACTTATAAGAAAACATCATAATTGAAGCAAAGCAAAACCTATCACACTTCTGTTGAATTCCTTGTTAACAAGAAGGAAAAAAACGATACTTAACACAAAAAAAAAAAGAATATTATTGTTGTGCAAAGGGTAGAAAAATCAATGGCAGACCAGGATGGAGAAATCCCAGATATTACAGACCCATCTATCATATAACCAAATAACTGCATCTTATTAAGATTTCATTTGAAATTCCAAACTCTCTCAACACATGCCTTCTCGCCCTGATTTATGAAAGAAGATACCTTTCTCACCAAGTCCACAGGCTTGTCACAATTTGGGTTAAACAGGTGAAACATGCGGTCCTCCCCAAACACAGACATATCTGCAAATACATAATCACACACATTAGACTATGAGATAGCAGGAAGGAAAAAATAAAAACTGAATAAGCCTTTTTTTTCATGAATAACGTGCTTGGTGGAAGCTTAACTACTAATGAGTATACACATCAATCAAATGTGCCAGGCTCGCAAGCGATGATCAATGTGCCGCATAAGGAAGAAAATATATATATAAAAACATGATAAATGCTTGTAATTTATTTGTTTGTAGATTTGTAGTTTTACCCTTTTCTCCACAAATACGAGCTACAATGAAACAACACCCCAAGCTTTTTTTTTCAGTTCTAATGTTTTGCTTGCATATACAGAACAAATACCAAATTTCAAGCCTCCAAAACAATGCTAATCATAACAAAGAAACAAAACACAACATGTAGAACAAAAAACAGACAAAAGAATACACAAATTGAAATCATAAAATAATTTAACCATCATATCAAATGAAGTGAGAAACAGGAAGAGAGAAGTTACCTTGCTAGCAAGAATCAAACCCCAAGTAGTAGTAATTGCAGGTTCAGGACACATTTTCCAAGGGGCACGTTTTCCATTTCCCTTTAGTTCATGTGGCATTCTAGAAGAAATTTTGTAGTTTGGTGCAGATAAAAATCAAGATCATATCCAAAAGATCTCATCCTACTAATGAGATCAAGGGCTTGATCTTTTTTGTCTTGGGAACGAAGAAGGCACTTGAGCAGCTGGTTACATATTTCAGGCATTAACATGAAACCCTTCTCCAGAGTATATAGGAAGACACCTATCGCCAGGTCCAAGTTCCCTTCTTTGCAGAGACCATTGATCAAGTGTACACAACTTGGTGGAGTGACAATGACTTTGTACTCGTCAAGAACAGAAAATATTCTCAAAGCTTCATGTACTCTTCTCACCTGACACAAACCAATTAGCAAAATGGTGCATGGTTCTAAATCAAAGTCTTTGAAGTTTACATCCATTTCAAGTAAACCTCTGATTGCCTTCTCAGTTTTCCCTTCCTTAAAGTCTTCTTCTATTGCTTTGATTTTTTCCTCTTCTCTCTGAGGAAGGTTGCTTAGATACTTCAACCAAAGACTAAAAGCTAAAGAAACCTTCTTTTTCCTGCAAGACCAAGTCATCAGTGATTTATAAACTGCAGAGCTAGGCATGCATCCATGCTTCACCATTTGATCAAAGACCACAAAGGCATCCTCTTCTCTATCAACCCTTTGCAGTCCATCTATAAGCGTCCCATATGTAACCGAATCTGGTGAGAGCCCTTTCAGTTGCATATCCTTGAAGAGCTTAAAAGCACCATTTATGTTACCAGCCTTGCAAAACCCATTGATTAGAATGTTGTAAGTGATGATGTCAGGTGTGACCCCACTGTCAGCTAGCTGCGTCAGAAGTTTGTAGGCCTTAAGAATCAATCCTGACTCACACAATTGCTCTACCTCCGTTTGAAGACTGGCACTGTCAGTAATCCGATTACTACCTTGAGAAAGACGAAGAAATAATGAAGGATTTCTTCCTATCTCCATCTTGTAAAATAATAAGTGCGCTTCCTCAAGCTTAGAAGCCTTACAAAGTCCATCAATAAGAGCATTGAAGGTCACAACAGAAGGGACACATCCAAGCTTCTCCATCTCATTGAATATTTGTTGTGCCTCCCCTACCAGCCCATTCTTGCACATACCACATATGAGAATGGTGTAAGTGCAGGCATTAGGGAAGCAATCTAGCTTTGAAATATCAAGATGAAGAGACCTAGCTTCATCCAAAAGACCCAAATCACAGAACCCTTTAATGACAGCATTATAACAGTAGGCATCAGGAACCAAACCTCTCTCATTCATCTCGTTCAAGAAGTTCAAAGCATCCTTAACCCTGCCAGCATCTGATAACCCCCGAATTATTATCGTACACAGGACAATGTCAGGTTTGATGCCCTTCTTGATCATTTTGCTATACCACCCATGTGCTTCATCAAATCTCCCAGCTATAAATAAACCATGAATCAAGCAAGTATATCCATTGAGTCCGAGAACATAACCATCCCTCTCAAATGATCTCAAGAGCGCATAAGCTTCACCAATGCTGCCTGATTTACAATACCCATCAAGTAAAGCATTGTAAGTAATCAAATCAGGAGGACACCCACTTGCCTTCATCATTTCAACCAATGTATACGCTTCATGGGTCCTCTTTGCCTGGCACAAGCCAGAAACAACAATAGTACAAGTTATGGTATTGGGAGCAATACCTCTCTGGGTCATTTCATCAAACATTTGAAGCGCGTCCTGAGTTTTCCTCGTTTTGCAGAACCCATTAATCAAAATGCCATAAGTATTTCTACTGGGACTATGATTTGACTTCAACATCTGGTTATATATAGCTAAAGCTAGCAAAAACAGTTCTTTTCGCACCATAACATAAAGTATCGCATTGTAAGTAAAGGCATTAGGCTTACAATCGAAATCTTTCATCCGGCCAAATGTCTCCACAGCCTTTTCAGCCATGTCCAATTTGGCATAACCATTGATCAGCACAGCAAAGGCAGCAGAACCAATTGGAAGCCCGCAGTCTCTCAGTTGTTCAAGTGTTCTCCAATAGAGTTCAAAGGCATCGTCCCTGACAAGCATGTCAATGACCGAACTCTGAGACATTCGGCTGCAAAGCCTCATCCTTTTGGTTGCCCAAATGAAGAACCGGAAAACCAATCGTGGGTTTCTCTGTTCTCGGATCACATAGCTCACTATCTCACTGGAGAGTTTGGGGACTACGGGTTCCAAGGCACTCTCCATATGGTTGACTGTTTCAAGGATGGTGAGGACCTCATTGGCAGTAACAGTCGCCTCTGAACAGGTGTTGAAACAGCGACGCCATGGGGGTTTGGGAGTGAAGTAGGAGATGGGTCGAAGCATAGGAGGTAGGAGATTCATTCTGTCATTGTTTCAATGGATGCATTTTTCACGCTATTTGCTTATGGGTACGCTTTGCAATGTTGGGAAAAAGCTCGCTCCGAAATCAAGTGAAACCCCATCAAACACAAACACGTACTACAAATGAAAATCCATCAACACATTGGCTTGCTGTATTTTCGGGGATTAGGAAGATGGGTCTTGCTTTGGTGTTTGAGAATAATTTTGAGAGTATTTGAATCAGTTCCCAATTGGGATTATTGGGGTGCGTTTGTTGTTTGCTGGGATTGAATTGGCCATGGCGTCTAAAGATACGAATTCCAAGGAAGGGTCATTTGTGGATGCTGGTTTGTGCGGCGGTTCCGTTAACCGGGTCCAGGTTCTACCAGTTGGGTTTTGGGTATGAAATTTTGCTCCCTTTTTTGGTTAAGTTGAGGGAGATGGCGTGCTCTAGATAGATCCTCTACGCTTTGGGGTATTAGGATGTGTAGGGTTTTAAGTTTTACCATGTCCCTGTTCCAAAAGTTAAAAAAGGCTTGGAACCTCTGTAAAACTATTAAACGGCGGCGTATTGATGTCCTTTTTGGCTCCCTGGATATGGGCCACACTACCAATGAGGAATGAAGCTATCCACATGGACAAGAGAAAAAGGGGCACAGAGAAGAGTCAGAGACTGGTGTGTGTCGAGAGTGAAAGACCATGTTGCTCCAGTTTTGGAGCATTTCCAGTTCCACTGCGCTTCACAATTCTTGGGCTTTCTCTTACTCCGGAAAGCCCCACAACCTTGTTTTTAAAGGACCTATCTGCCTCAGAAAGCCAAAGGCCTCCTCACCCACTTGCCTCAGAGCTCAGTTGCTAGAGGAAATCACTCAACTTGCCCATAACAAGGTCAAAACCAATTCCGGATATCTCTAAAGTTTCCTGCGTTTTCATTTCCTGCTTCAAATTTTCTGAATTGCTTCATTGTTTTGGATGGTTTTGATGCTATAGTTGGTTGCTGAGATGAAATTTTGGTCATCTGTTTGTTCTGTTTTGTTTATTTTGGAAAGGTGCTGATTGCTGCTGGCGTTTCTGCGGCAATTGGGCAGCTCACCAAGCCTGTCACTTCTGTAATTTTGTATGGGAAAGACTTTGATTTCAAGGCATTCGTTCAGGCCGGAGGCTTCCCTTCTACCCATTCCTCTGTAAGATTATCAGTCAGAATATATGATTTAAGTTAATTCATCATACTCAGTGATGTTGAATACTAATTAGCTGCACCTGAAATTGCTTTTATTACCATTTTCTCCATGGATAGGCAGTGGTAGCTACTGCAACAACCCTTGGCCTTGAAAGGTATGCACCACTCGTTTTCTTCCTCCTGCATTTATACAAACACCTCTGTTCATGTATAGCTGAATATCTGGAAATTAAGTTAAATTTAAAATTGACTAACTTTGACTGGTCTCTTACTTATAACTGTATTGTTTCGTTCCAGGGGCCTTTCGGATTCAATATTTGGCCTTACTGTTGTTTATGCAGGTCTTGTGATGTATGACGCCCAGGTATAAATGTTCTTTACAGTTTCGAACCTCTAATTATGTCTTTTCACATCTGTCCCTTGATCCTATGAATTTCGTCAGTTTTTATATTTTGAATAATGAAAACTTACATTGGGATTGCTTTCTTGTCATGATTTTTGGTTCAAGAGTACCAATAGTTGAACTCCAACCTTTTGTTTCATAAGGTCTTATTAAAGAAGAATGAGGTGCAACTCTGTACTCGTTGACCTTGGTGGCTTCTACAGGAGTAATATAAAGGTTACAGAACGTGATACAGGATTTTTGTTTTGGTTGATATTTGATCATTTTAAACTTTTCCTCTGCTGACTAAATTTATACTGCCAAAAGGATGTGGAGATATAAATATAGGCTGACAGTGCTACACTTCTGTTGCCACTCACTATAATTGAAACTTCACACCAGTCTGAGCTAGAAGTGGTTCTTCAAGTTCATTTGAGTTGACTAAATCAGACTAGAGTTTTCCGCTAGTTCAGCTTAAGCTTTGCTTATACGTGCTCTGGGGTGTAGCATGTCTGCAGGTGTAATTATAGTTACTACAGCCAATTGATATTAATGTCTCCCATTCTTCACTATCTTTTCCAGTCCCCATAGTTGTTGCCTAGTGCTGCACTCATAATGTGGCAGAAATTGTTTTCTGGGTTACATTGTAGCAGGTATTTGGTGCTATTGAGATGATTTGTATTTGATATATTGCAAAAGTGTACCACACTGCTGCATTGAAAAGCATTCTGATGGAGATTACTTTCTTATCAGATAGTAATGCGTGCCATAATACAAATAATTATTTCGGAAATATCAATGTGAGATCATACTAGTAGTGATAGATTTTATACATTCAACTTCAAATTCTTCATGAAATCTCTAAATTCCCTCTTAGTCATTACAGGAAGGAGAGCTTTAGATTACTAAGCAATAACAGTTAATAATACTTTATTCCCTTGCTTTTGGTGGCTTGTTTTCTGTTGTTTTGAGCTTGGAGGTTTTCTTTGAGGCTGTGGTTAGTTTCTGAGTTTTGTGGACTGCTGGTCCACATTGATTGTACTTTTTTATATATATCTGCATGTTTCCTATAAAAAATAATAATAAATTTACTTGTTTGTTTCCCACATAAAATATAAAAGGATCCCTTGTGAGATTAGTAGAAAAAAATGGCATTCTTCTTCTTCTACTATTGATGGTGGATTGAAGAATAGTGAGAAGTTTTGTGCTTTTGAAATTCATACCCGGCCTTCCTTTTCTAAATGTAGTTGCTAGAGGTTTCTTCTTGATGGGATCATCATCAATTTAATTAAGTTTTTGCTAGTTTCAGATATCAACACCGGGCACAACGTATATAGTACGACTTTTGCTACTGTATTCACATTGTAAATTACTGATGACAATGTGTTCAAATTTGTAATTTGCTTACGTGGGTCTGAACCAAAAACTGAAGGCAAATCTCTACTTTTTCAGGGCGTGAGAAGAGAAGTTGGCAATCATGCAAAAGTACTGAACAAAACACTGCCTGAAAGTACAAGGATGAACGCAGTTCCCACCAAGGACAGAGGTGGAATTAACCCTAAACCTAAAACATCATCGTCTTCGTCGTTAAAGTCGGATAGCTTTGGATCTCTGTTGTCTGAGGAAGCAAATTCTTTCTCATCAAAACCAACAAACGGCCCTTTAGTGTCTCTCTCAGATAACAAAATGAGGCAAACTACTGAGACACAGATGTCTTCTGGCTTAGGAACTGATGCCGAGCAAGGCTTAGAAAGAGCTGGCAATCGTTCAACTCTGTTGAAAGAATCGATTGGCCACACTGAAGTTGAAGTCACAGCCGGTGCTTTGTTGGGTTTCTTAGTAGGCCTGGCTATGTACACCATAACGTGATATCAAATGCTCTCATACTTGTGGCTCAAGTTTTGTATCCTATAATTATTGTTGTTGATGTAGAGGCTCTTAGGTTTGAAATAGTTATAGCTTAAGAGATGAGATCGCCTTGTAGAACTTGACTTATGGATAGAAACTGGAAGTGGAAAGATGTACCAAAGCACAAAACAAGCACACTTAAGAAAAAGGAAAAGGAATTATCAATTCAGTTGAGTTGAGTTGATACAAGCATTCTTTTTTCTTCTGTATAAATTGCAGTCTCATCTCAGAGCATACTTGTTGAACAGGGGAGTGTTGAAAATATATTGCGCTTGTATGTTATTAAGAAACTTTTTATTCAGAAACACTGTAATGTTATTAATTCACGAGTTATAATAAAAATAAAAATAAACGTTAATATAACACTCCATCGCACTCTCTTCATCATGTACTGCTATGTAACAGTATATCCAGAAAATGTTTGATGTTTAGATTATGACTCTTCATCTTATCTTGTTAAAGGCGTGGCTGCAAAGCGTTTGCATGAGACACGTATGGAGCCGTAGGCTAAATGTTGGCTACGTATGGATGCCACGTAGCCTCACCGGTGAGTACAGGTGTCATTGAAACAATCAATTGAGGCTTCATCAGCTGAAACAAACAGTAGACTTGCCGACTACAAGAATCTCAAAGGCTATATATATCATGTATAATAAAATTTGATCATATCCCTGCTTGCAAATCATCAGAGCTAAAAAGTTAAAAGTAAAATTTGATCATCAAAGTTGAAAATGTCAGGAGCACAAGGAGCTCAGCCGCCGGGGTCACGGACGGCAACAACGTACAATTCAATTCCGGGAGGAGAGAACAAAAGCAAGGCAGACCTGAAATCCCAACAGGACCAAGGTGGCCTTCAGATTGACAAGCTCCAAGACAAGGTCGAGGATGCTGCTGGCAAAGGTGGCCCTGTCTTTGGCGCCGGGAAAGACCCAAATAAGCAAGACCTTGGTGTCACCGGCAGTGGCTAATTATAATTAATAGCTTAATTAGGCAGCTTGTGTGTATGTGTGTTAATTATACAGCCTGGGGTTAATTAAGTGTGTTTTGATCAGCATGTATGGTGCTGGAGTTTTGGTTAATTATGTGTCTCCATATTATGTAATTAGTTTCCACCGTTCCATATTATGAATTAAAATATTATTGTTTTAATTTGATGGGTGTATTTTGTATAGAATTTTTTAAAATTTTTAATAAAATGATCTCCGGAATGAAAATTCCTGGATTCTCCACTGCATAGGATATGGTTTCGCCACAGCCATACTTGAAATCCTAAGTTTAAAACTCTAAGAGCATCTCCAGAAGAGTCTCCAAATTTTAGCTAAAATAGCTAGAAAGCTATTATAGCAAACCACTTAAAGGTGTTTCCTCTATCTCTATTTTGGCTAATTTAAAATATATATTTTTTATTATTTTCTCTTTCTCTCTCTCTCTATCTTCCTCTTGCAAATCAAATATATTTATTTTGAAAAAAAGTAAAAACTCAACTCTACCAACCTCCCAAATGTCTCTATCTCTCTCTCTCTTTTTCTCTCTCCTCCTAGCCAAATTCTCTCTCCTCCTCTCTACATGTAGAGAGCTAAAAGTTGGTTCTCCAAAATAGAGAGCCAATTAGGGAGTCTGCTGGAGGAGAATTTACCTTCTTTTTAGCCAAAGTAACTAGAGATGAGAGGATAGAAAGTATGTTGGAGATGCTCTAAGAACCTATGAGCTTCAAGATCTTCTATTCATAGTCCAAGCTCTAAGGATTAACTTAAAACCTAGACCTCGTGGTAAGTTTGAAACTCTAAGAACCTATGAGCTTCAAGATCTTCTGTTCATAGTCCAAGCTCTAAGGTTTAACTTAAAACCTAGACCTCGTGGTAAGTTTGAAACTCTAAGAACCTATGAGCTTCAAGATCTTCTGTTCATAGTCCAAGCTCTATGGTTTAACTTAAAACCTAGACCGCGTGGTAGGAATGGCGGGTTTAAATCCTATAGCACCCATTTATCCCATGCAATGATGCAAGTATGGTACGATACAGTTGAAAAACGTAAGCCTTTGTATAGGTTGGGCTTACATTTTCTTGCTTTTCTTTGTTGAACTTTTTACAGTCTGTCCTATATGTTTTCCCCTCTAGCTCAATAAATTAAGAACAATCGACGTCCCTAGGTAGATTCCCCTTTAGGTAAATTAAGAACAATCGACGTCACTATTTAGGGGAAATTTAATGTCATTCTAAGAAGAAAATTAAAGCAATGTGTCATCTCAATTAAATATTGCGATAATTCGTGACCTATAAAACTAACTTAATTTATTTTTCCATTTCAAAAGCATTGCATGTGCTTCATATGTTAAATTTTAAAAAGAGTGTATCCATGCATATTACCACTTTAAAAAGAAAATATAGCTCGTTAGTAGTGATGTAGACACAGAGACGCAATGAACTGCATCTATACCTTTTCTCACCATCAAAGAGATAATATGCCCTTATATTGGTGCCCATAATGTGTTCTATTAAATGACTCAAAGAGGCTTTACTGATTTATTAGTTTGTTTTTTTTTCCATAAATTAATTAGCATTATTTAAATTATAAGTGTATTTGATATTTTGTTGTTGAGATTTTAGCCTTTTAAATATCGCTCATTTTATGAAAAAACTTATGGCTCCACCGCTAGTTACAATCACACATGGCAAATGTTACATTTCTTCAATGTACTTCAATCATACATGGTACATTACAACCATCTCCCACTCCACAACATCACACAAAAAGTGGCAGTGACACCTCCAAACGACCACAATGGCTCAATCTTTTCCTTGGTTTCACATCAACGATTACCAACTTAGACCTATTTCAATTCTCTACCATTTAAAAGAAAATTCCAAAGTGAAAAATTGTTCAAATAAAAATACAAGAAGTAAAATTGTTCTGGTTGAAATAAAATTACCCATAACAGTCCACTCACCCCCAAAAATCCAACAGTGAAAAAAAAAAAATCGAAATGGGACATGTGGAGAATCTGAATTTCACAGTTTCTAGGGCAGCTGCTGCATCTGCAAATAAATTTGGGATTTACATCTCATAACAATCAATGTCGAGCCATCTCTACGGCTACGGCACCGCACAATCAGCTGCTGCTGCTGCCGCCGCCGCCACTGCCGGCCTCTCCAGCGTCTACACCTCACGTGCCCTAACCGACCCGACCCTCCGGTACCTTTCCGGGTCGGACGCTTTCGCCTCCGCCACCGACCACCATAGCCGAAGTAGTTATATGTATCTGGCGACGTCGCATTTGATGTCCCAGTCTTCATGGCCAGCTCCCGATGTCGAGCCCGGCGTTCCCGGCGTCAAACGCCCCTCTGAAGGTTCCTCACTTTCCGCTCTCTGTCACTCTACTTCCGCTTTCTGTTTGGTTACTGGGAAAATTTCTGGGCTCCAATTTTTTTCACATTTTAACTCGAATTTTTGTTCTGATGTAATTGTTTATTGTTTGTTTGATAAGAAAGTGAGAATCTTGAATATGATTATGATTAAAGTTCATTGCTTTAATACAGACGTTTACTGGAAGTTTCTAATCGCAATGTCATAGAGATCAAAGAGTGGGAATGCATGCACTTGCTGCCTTTGATGCATTCATACATTGCTAATTTAAGCTTATTTCTATGTTAATCTTGTATGCAAGTGTATTTCTGATTCTATGTGTACTTTTTAATTTGCTTATCAGCAAGTATGAATATGCTTTTTTGCTTTAATTTGTAATGTTTGAAACTGATTAGTATTTCAAGCTTACTTTCATCAAGGCAGTTTACCCCAGATTTCACCTTAGAGAAGGAAAGTTGAAACTTTTTTTAATAATATCATGACAGATTTAGTTAATTAACTTTATCTACTATATGGTTCAGCTGGGTACTGTATTTTTTATATGTCTAATAAACTGCTTAATGTCCAGTAGTTTAGTGTTTTTGTATTGGCATTTAGGTCCATATATTTACAAAATAGAAGCACAAGAAAATTTATATTTGTGTTTCTTATATATGTACGTTCTTACACAAAATTACTATTTAAGCTATACTTATATGGTAACCTATATGTTTCCTCTGGTTTTCTTGTATATATGTGTCTACTACGTACATTAGCACTCTACCATCAGAGTTTTATGGGTGCGTATAATACGATTGGGCAAGAAGCTTGGTATTCTGCATTAGCCAAGCGCCCTAGATATGAGAGTGCAAGCAATTTGCCTATTTATCCACAGAGGCCAGGAGAGAAGGATTGTGCCCACTATATGCTCACAAGAACCTGTAAATTTGGAGAGCTCTGCAAGTTTGACCATCCTATTTGGGTTCCTGAGGGTGGAATTCCAGATTGGAAAGAGGTGACTGTTTAATGTTATATTACATGCCTATAATGGTATTTTATCGTAATTTTACATACGAAATTATTATTTAGTATAATAACTTCTTAAATTCTGATATAAAATAAAGTCATTTAAATTTATCAGTGAATTGATCAGATCCTATAAGCTATTTGTCATTGCTATGTTGTATGATTGTTCCTTGGATGTGCAGATACAATATTATAGTAAGACTTATTTGCTTATTTCTTATGTTTTTTAAAGCTCGGTAGTCTGCATTATAATACAACTTTTTCTTTAAAATTTTACTGTTTCATATATTCTTTAGTCTGCCGACCTGCTGAATCTTCTGTAGAGAATCTGGTTATGTGGGAAAGATAAAGCAGCAAGGCTGATTTGTTCTGAAGTCAGTTGTTGGGGATCTTATTATTTCTGACTTTCTCTTTCTTACTTCTTACTTTTTAATCTTATTATCATCTCATTAACCCAAGTTATCTATATTTGGACAGACTAACGACTGTTAATTAGTTCTCTCATGAACTGCTGAATAGGAAGAGGGGTAATAGGGTACAGATTGTCGGCTAATTACGTTGTCAATACACCTGTGAGTTGTATCTTTAGTCTTGGTCTGTCATGTTTGTGCATTGTGATAACTATGCCATCTTGAAGCTATGTTGAATACATTTCGTTAGATTGTGTATACCGTGAAGGAAGGTTTGTTAGGCAAAACTTTCACAGTTTGAAAAGTTGAAATTTTGTTGCAAGCATATTTTTTTAGCAGAGTTTTTGGTAGAATTATTTGATTAATGTTCACTGAATCATTTCTCAGTGAAGTGTTCTAGTTCTTGAATCTTGAAAACCTAGTAGAATGTAGCTGAGGGTAATTTCCCTTGGAAAATAAACTATAGCTAAGTGTAGTTTTGAGCTTTTGACTTGGTTGTTGAGTGTTTTTCTTTTTGAACCACAGGCTATATTTTTCCATGGTCTGAGATGTTTTTGCAAGCGTTATTTCAATGCTAGGGTTGCTCATGGAGTACCTCCATCATTATTGAAAGAGTTTCTTCAATACCCAAGTGCATGCTTTTATGCAAAACTCATTGGCTTACTGAGTTTTGAGATTCCTTTTGGAGGTGACCTTGTTGATGTTGTTGTGGACCTGACTTGAAGATAAAGATCAAGAGATTAGGTTGCTTGTAGCCGTAAACAAACGAAGGAGAGTACTTTGTACCTTGATATGTTTGAAAGATAGTTGGTAATTGGTGACTGTGAAGGCTATAGGAATGTATTAAGAATTGTTTGGAAGGTGTGTGGGCAGTTTTCTAGTTGTTGACCATAATGATGGTGACATAACGTTTTCGAAGTCAAGTCAGTTAGTATGTCTGACATGTTGTAGACACATACCTATACTTTGCTTAGAATAATGTAAAAAGGGCTTTCATCTGATTACTTTGCATTTGCCTGTTACTGAAGGAAGATGAAAATATTAATCTTATGATTTGAACCTGGCTTACACCTTGCCTTAAATTCCATGTAATAGCGGTCCCATCTGATGATTACCTACTTGCTCAATAACATGAGTTTTGTGTGTGAAAAATGCTATAAATTTATGATTGCTTGATTCCATTTTTGTGGCAAGTTATTCTGCTGCTCTGCAGAGTATTTGCTCTTTTCTGCCTTTTTTATTATCTTCATCAGGAATCTATTAATTTTAGAAATTGAATTTGTTGATCACAGATTGCAGCTGTTTGTGTGCTATTGTCTATTGCTTATTAATTGATAAAGAGACAGAAGGTATATTGCTATAACATAACAGAAATTTATGATTGGTTCATTAGGTTCCACTTGTCGCTCCAAGTGAATCCCTTCCTGAGAGACCTGGAGAGCCAGATTGTCCAGTAAGTAGCAATTCAATATATATATATATATATATTTTGCAGAAATGATACTTTTAAACACTTTAACTGGACTTGGATTCTTTTTCCTCTTTAATTTTGCAGTACTTTATAAAGACTCAAAGATGCAAATTTGGTATGAGGTGCAAGTTCAATCATCCGAAGGAAAAACTGGCTGCTGCTGTAAGTGCAAATGATATGCAGATTTTCCAAGAGTAAACTGTCATCTGGACCTATTCCCTATTTTATTATGATATGATGTTCTACTCTGGTTTCAGGTTGCTTCAGAAAATGCTGATGTTTTTGCCTTACCTGAGAGGCCTTCTGAGCCCCCATGTGCAGTAAGATATATTTCCATTACTTTTTTCATGTGCATTATCTATCTATCTATGATGTAGATTTGCTTATATTCCATTTCATAATTTTTAAACAGTTCTACTTGAAAACGGGGCAATGTAAGTTTGGTGCAACCTGCAAATTTCATCACCCAAAAGATATCCAGATACCATCAGCCG
The DNA here is from genome assembly GCA_020521455.1 of Prunus kanzakura. NCBI lineage: Eukaryota > Viridiplantae > Streptophyta > Magnoliopsida > Rosales > Rosaceae > Prunus > Prunus kanzakura. The sequence continues at coordinate 34,002 of BPUM01000194.1, forward strand.
AGCAAGAGAATAAAATTGGAGAAACTGGGACAACTATTCAGCCGGAGGGAACTGGATTTGCTGTGAAGCTTCCTGTTTCATTCAGCCCTGCACTATTATATAACTCCAAGGAGCTTCCTGTAAGACCGGTAAGGATGAAGCAACACATGAGCATTTTATTATTCTATTTGCATTACGTCCAGATTTTTAGTTAATTCTTTCTTCTTTTGATTTAACAGCTTTCTGATGTCGTAAAGTTCTGTTGATCATGTATCTTTTGCTTCTAACAGGGTGAACCCGATTGTCCATTCTACCTGAAAACTGGAAGGTCAGCATATGTATAGTTTTGTTGATTTATACTGTGATAAAAGTAAAAGATGACTGAGAATTCTTAAATGGCTTTTGTTTTCTAAATCAGTTGCAAGTATGGGGCCACTTGCCGCTACAATCATCCTGATAGATATGGTATATTTAAGATTCTGATGTTCAAGATTCCAGTGTTCAGTGTCATTTATCAAATAGTGTTTCAAATTTCATTGCTTAGATTTTTGTGCAGCAATCAATCCACCAATTGGTGCAATCAGCCATCCCATTGTAGCCCCTCCGGCAGCAGGTCTGAACATAGGAGTTATTAATTCAGCTGCCTCCATTTATCAAACTTTGGCTCAGCCAACGGTAAATAGATCGTATCTTTTGTCTTACTCTTTTTCTTTTCTACCATGTTGAACTGTTAGCTAGTTCAACTCTCTCTCTCTCTCTCTCTCTCTCACACACACACACACACATACACACACACACACAAACATGCATGCCCACTCACACAAAAACACATGCCGATGCACTGGGTGGGCCTTGATACGTGGTTGTAAAACTTCATCTTGGTATTGTTTGCTTAAAACTTGACTCATGTTATTTTTTTGCATGTTGCAGGTGGGAGGGGGCCAAACACTGTATCCTCAACGCTTTGGACAGATTGAATGCGATGTTAGCATTCTTCTTCATCCTCTTCATTATTTAAATGAATGTGATTTTAAATGCATATGGTTTTTGAGACGCCTATGGATAGATCCTAAGAGAAAAATATTGAATTTGAGTGTTAATATCTTAAAAAGTACGTAGTACGTTCTAATTCTCATAATATTAATTCTTCCAGGAACTGTTACTGGAATATTATACCTTCTCATTTTTCTGAATGATTGGAACCTTGATTCTTATCATATTAAAAATATTGAGTCGGCCATTAATGGTTCTGTTTGAATACTTTCTCATTTTTCTGAATCATTGGAACCTTGACGACAGCTCTCATGTTTATGCGTTGTGATTTTTTCGTGTTGTAGTACTATATGAAGACAGGGGAATGTAGGTTTGGCGAACAATGCAAATACCATCACCCAATTGATAGGTCAGCAGTGGCCCTGTCAACAACAAAACCAGTTCAACAACAAAATGTTAAGCTAACTCTTGCTGGACTACCTAGGAGAGAGGTATGAATCCTTCTCTATAGAATGATGGAGTTATTCTTTGTTGGGATTATACTGTTGGCGTGATAGGGATTGAAAAAATAGTAATGGTAAAAGATACAACTATCCTTTTTTCCATTGACAAAGTGATTGAATTTTCTGATGCATTTAACCCATATCCTATCTTTTCCATTGAAATCTATAGTCTATCTAGGCGTTATGTATTACCTTAAAACTGGCATGTAAGAGTATTAATAAGGTTGGAGCTTTTTACAGGGTGTTGCTATCTGTGTGTATTACCTGAAAACTGGCACATGCAAGTATGGTGCAACCTGCAAATTTGACCACCCACCTCCTGGTGAGGTTATGGGCATGGCAGCATCACAAGGAACATCCGGAGGGGAAGCAAAAGCAGACGAGTTCACACAGGAACAGCAGCAGTGAGGTCCCTAGCATGAAGAACTTTGGGAGTTATTTTGTTGATCTCTGTTGCCATCACACCATGCTTCTCGAGCCATTGTTGGCACAGTACTTGTACGAGTTGTCTAATTAGCTATTCTTTGTGTTCTGTTTTGCTTGTATGGTGCAAGTCTTTACCGATTGAATAACCGAAGCATTTTTCGGTCTTCAGTAATTTTAGCCTCTCTCTGCAGTACTGTCTGAGTTTCTAAATGATAAGTTTCTACGCTCCGGTGAAGTTTCATTTCTAAAGAGAATTTCTTTCACTGGGGGAGTACTAATCAAAAGGGGTTGTATTCGGCCCAAGCTCAGGTTTTGGTTGTTCAGGAAGTTCCCGAGCTTTCCACTTGCATATATGACTTCAGTAATAAAAGAAGTAAATATTTATGCAATCGAAAGCGTTTACAGCAAATTTGCAAATATGTTCATTAGTTGCAATTCCCCTTTGAGCCACCACTCTAGTCTCGGTCTTGTCATGAAGAAATTGTGGGAGCATGAATTAATTAAGGATCTCTCCTCCAGTGACTTAATAATCAATGAATGAATCTTAAACAAGGCTTGCAAAACCTACTCATTCTCCTCCCTCTGCAGACTACTGCATCTTCACCATTGTCTCAACTGCCGATCGATCTTCCCTCCAACGATCTGCCTTGGCTTCCAAGTTGAATTGATCCTTGCAAGAACAGCATTAGGCTACTTCGGACCACCAAAAAGCTGGCTCTTATGAAAGCTCTAAATAGGTACCTTCAAATCTGTGATGTTTTCTTTTCAACTCATCCAATGTGAGATGGTTGTCAATGTCCGTCCCTTTTGTTTTTAAAGGGTTATTTGTTGGTGTCCATTTGTTGTAGAGAACAGAAAAAAAAAAAAAAAAAGTTTCTATGAATATCAAAACAAAGGGGTTTTTATTAAGAAAAATTAGGTGTTTGGTTATCTAAATTAAACAAAACAAATTAATGTAGTTCCATTAAGGGATTCCTCAAATAAGTTTATTTGATGGACATCCTTGTGAGGCCCCACTCCACATTGTATTTCACTAATTCAAACCGTCTATTTTTAAGATAGTCATTCAAAGATCATCTCTACAAAAAAATCACTTGAATCCGATATCATTTGACCACTCAATTGAATTCTTGAAATTTTAGTACTTTCTTGAAGCACCGTATTTATTGATTTTGTAGGACACAATTGGATGTCGAATTGGTTTCTGATTTGTCTAACTTTTTGCAAGGGTGATCTATGAATATAGACTTAAAAAATAGATGGTTTGGATTGTTGAAAAATATTCGTAGGATACCCTAAAAGGTGTCCCTCAATAGAAGGGGACTGATAAAAAGAATACACTCATTTTGTTTTTTTTTAAAAAATAGTAATTTAAGATTCTAAATTACCCTAAATTACAAGATTTGAAATTCGAACTCAGGTGCAATGTGACCGGTGGATTGCCTGACTAACTCGTCTGCAGCTATGTACTATGATTAAAAGTTCCTTCATTTAAAGAGGGAAGGAGAAAGATGAAGACTTTTAGCCAATTTAGTATTTATAAAATGAATTGTGGATTTTTAATGGATAAAAAGAAAAGAAAAAGAAGAAATTGGGAGGGGAGGGTGGCGTGGCATAATTGGGGTCGTTCGTAGGATAAAAACTTCCCGAGATGATAATTCACCGCTAATAATAATAGGCTTACTTATTATTTAGAAGAGAAAAGAAGAGACTGTTTGGATGGAAGGAAAATAGGCAGGAAAAAATGACAACCAGAAAATAAAGGAAAAGAAGAAAGTTAGTTAGAAGAGAGAAGGCAAAAAGAAGGAAAAATGATAATACAGGCGCAATCACAGTGTATCTCACACTGCTCCTCAGCCTTTAACTTCAAACACCGCCATTCCCAGCATTTTAGAGTTGGAGTTAAAGCACATGCTAGTCTGCCCTTCTTGTCCAGATTTCCATCAGTGGCCACCATGTCCACTAGAAGCAGCAGCAGTCATTGGAGGAGGAGGAGAAAGAGGAGCGACGACGTCGTATCACCTTCTTCTTCTTCTTCGAGATCTTCATGGCGTTGTGCAGCTGCCTCGGCCTCACCACCACCACCACCACCACCACCACCACCACCACCAGCTCCCCCAACTGCAGATAAGGTCCGTCGCTTCTTTGTTTCTCTGTCTCTGCTTGCTCTCTTTGCTTTGATTCTTCTTCTTCCTCACTTCCAAGTGGTTGACTTTACACCAGAGAGAGGTGCCTGAATTACAGACGCTGATCCGAAGATTCTGGAAAGTGGCAGCTCCCTACTGGTCATCGGACGACAAGGAACAAGCGAGGATGCAGCTGGGCGCAGTCTTCGCTCTCACTCTCGCCACCACTGGCATCAGCGTCGGCTTCAATTTCCTGGGCCGCGACTTCTATAACGCCCTTGCCAGTCTCTCTCTCTCTCTCTCTACCATCTTTCCCTTTTGTGCTCATTTTGTTAATCTTATTGGTACTGGTAATAAGTTTATTTACTGAATTTTGTTCTTTTTTGCTTGAAAATTGGATGGTGATGATGATATAAAGACAAGGACCAAGAGCAATTCACAAAGCAGCTACTTTACTACTTGGGTGCCTTTGCTGGTGGAATTCCGGTGAGCACCAATTGCTGCACTTTCACTTAGGTATCCATCCCTCTGCTTTTTTGTTTCCTTACTCTTCATCCTTCTTTAATTACCACAAACAAACAAGCCTGAAATTAGCACAACCCACAGAGGAAAATAAAAAAGGTAGTTATCATAAGCTTCTGTCAGTAAATTACACAGCAACCCAGTGGAAAAAAAAAACATATATACAAGCTACTATATGCATTGTAGTTTTTTGTTTTTGTTTTGGGTATTCTGTCCATAACTTTCCACTTTGCATTTTAACCACAACCACTGGGTTCGTATTCGTACTATTATTGTTGATTTGTTTGCTTATGCAGTTCCATTGAAACAATGGCCTAATTTACTGACATATTTGTTTCATATGTTGAAAACTGTTGTGCAGATTTTTGTGTTGCGAGATTATGCAAGAGAAACTCTTTCTTTGAGGTGGAGATCTTGGATGACAAAATATTACATGGACCGCTACCTAAGCAACCAAACCTTTTACAGAATTCAATCCCAATCAATCATTGATAATCCTGATCAGCGCATTGTTGATGATCTAAGTTCTTTCACGGGAACTGCCCTATCCTTCTCCTTAACACTTTTCAATGCTGTGATAGATCTCATATCATTCAGTAACATCTTATTTGGTATCTACCCTCCACTGTTTGTTGTCCTTCTTGTGTATTCGATTGGTGGAACAGCTATTAGTGTCTATCTTGGAAGGGTAATATTTGTAACTCTGTTTAACAAAGAACCATTTCCCATGTTATATACAGTTGATATAGTTGGCAATAATAGAGGATACCAACTCGATTTAATGGAAACTCTGTATTTGTGTTTTCAGGGTTTGGTTTCTTTAAATTTCTTACAAGAGAAAAAAGAGGCTGATTTTCGTTATGGACTTGTGCGCGTGCGAGAAAATGCTGAATCCATTGCTTTCTATAGTGGTGAAGAAAATGAAATGCAACTTTTGCTGCAACGCTTCAAAAGTGCTTTTGAAAATCTGAGTGTATGAATGACTTTAGTATTCTTCTGTTTTCATTTACTTGAGTTTTCTCTCCATGTGGTCATTAGCCTTTACATTGAGGACTCCCTTTTCTCTCACTCATTGAATTTAGTTAATACAATATTGTTTCTGTGTGCATTTACTATAAATATGCTGAAGAATCATACTTAGGACTTCCCCCTTCTATAGATCTACTGAGAGAAGATGAGCATTTTTTTTCCTTTCTTTCCTTGCATGATTGAATTTAAAGTACACGGATGCCCACGAGTTTTGTTTGCAGTTGATAGTTTTACTGATTTACAATTCTGGACATGTAGATTTTTATGTCATGTGGTTCCATATGATTATGTTTTAATTCCTATTCCTAACTTGCAGAAATTGTTGATATCTTCAAGAAATCTCGAGTTTTTCACCAATGGATACCGCTATCTTATTCAGATTCTTCCCGTTGCTGTTGTTGCTCCTATGTTTTTCTCAGGAAAAATTGAGTTTGGTGTCATTAATCAGTCAGTATCTGCTTTCAATCATATCCTTGGAGACTTCTCCCTTATTGTGTACCAATTTCAGGCTATCAGCGCATTTTCAGCTGTAATTGATCGACTTGGTACTGTCTTTCCATCCTTATCACTCTATTTACTATAACTAGGATCTGTTGCGTATGTCTTCTCTGACCAGATAACTTTATAAGAAAGCTGGCTAATTTGGTTGATGCTATATGGGGTCTTGAAAAATTGAATGAATATGGGTAGTCTTCAAGAAAGAAATTGACATAAGATAACCCTTTTTCTTTTTCTATCCATATTCATTTTCCTTCCTAGATTCATTCAGATGATTACAGACATTGTTTGTGCACATAGTTTTAACTGTTTCTATATTTTCAGGTGATATGTAAACATCTTCAATAATATTTGGTGACTAGGGATGTAAAACTACTAGAATGTGACCGAATTTTTTTTACTATCTCACAACTTGAATTTTCTACCTTTCACCATATCTTTTATGTTGCATTTAACAGTAGAAGCCTGCTATACTCTTCAAGTTAATTAGATTTATTCCATCATTTACAGATTCATTATACTTTGTATTTTGTTATTCTGCCTAATTCTATTAACTCCGTCCCTAAATTTACTCATGATCTGAAATATTGTAATGTTTTCTTTATGGGTTCCACACAAGATCTTTTATAGCATTTATTCCACTTTGCACTCTTGTTTACGTAGTGATATCCAACACATGCAGGTGAATTTGATGATGTGTTGGATACCAGCAACTTTGAACGCCGTTCTGATCCCTCAGAAGGGATACATCTTATATATTGTAACGTTGAAAGTTTAGCTGAACTGGATTCCAATGGATCCATTCCCATAGACAACGAGCAACAAAAGTTAGTGTATATAGAGAATTTGACTGTGCAGACACCAAGTAGTACTACATTGGTTAGGGACTTATCATTGCTAATCAACAACAATGAGCACTTATTGGTTAGTAATTCCATTATGATATTGAATTTATCATGAGTTTACTAGATAAATCTTTTGACCCAGTAAATGCTGAAGAACTTTTCTGGTATATGATCACTTTAATAGGTAACAGGACCAAGTGGGAGTGGTAAGACTTCTTTGTTAAGAGCTATGTCTGGTCTTTGGAGTACTGGAAAAGGAGAGATCAAATTCTATGTGAAAGATGGCGAAGAAGATCATCAACCGTCCATTTCCTCGGGTGTAGCTCCCCTTAAGGTAGATACTGCTAATGATAAATATGGGGAACTTGGAAGGCCCTCAAGTAGGAATTATAAAGGCATATTTTTCCTTCCTCAAAGACCATATATGGTATTGGGAACACTTCGCCAACAATTGCTCTATCCTACATGGGCTGATGATGCGATTTCAACATCGGAGAGTACTAAACCAACTGGTATGTACTTCAAATCTTTTTGGCACATTTTTAAAAGCATTTCTGACTTAGATTTTTGGGAGCATTTTTTTCCTAATTTTATTTATAGAGCATGTTTTTGTTGTTAGGATTTTGGAAATCCTTTTTAAACAACTCCCCTAAAAAAGGAAAAATAAAGAAAATAGGGGGAAACAATTTTCATTTACAGGAAAAGTCGTTTACCCTTGTATACCTATGTGTAACAACTGGAATGCCAAACTTTCGTAATTTTCCCGTGCATGTGAAATTGACTGAGTTGCTTAAGAAAATAACAAACAGATTCCAAAAGAGTATCCACTCTGTGGAAACAAGGTTTTTGCTGAAGATCAAGGATTTGTGTCCTCAATCAGATTAATTTTATGGTACTTCTGCATGTTGTCTCTTGTGAACGGACTAGCTTCAACACTAGTCTACTCTATCAAGGGGTGTACTTTTGCACTCCTATATATATTTTTTAAGAGAATAGGACACCTACTCTAATTGTCTGCAAGTTGCAGATTTAGCTATAATCTTCATGGTGTAAGACTTAATATTTCATTCAAGAAATCCCGTTTTATCTGGATGGGATAGTAAGTACCACATAATTGATAATGCTCAAGTAATCTTGGAGGTTTTATCACGTCTACATTCTTGTATATCATTCTCTAGTTGTAGATTTACATTTTGATCTCAATATATCATGGTATGTGTACTGAGAAGTTATAATCAGCTGTGACAATTGATTTTGTAATTCTTGCAGGTTCACTTCCTTTCTTGATGCAGGCACCAAACTTAGAAAATACGAGTGAAAAGCCTAGTAAGCCCACAACAGAGGACCTGATACAGGCTTTGAAGGATGTCCGACTTGGTTATATATTAGCCCGATTCAGTAGTTTGGATACTTCATATGAATGGTCTAGTGTTCTCTCCCTTGGAGAGCAGCAACGCCTTGCTTTTGCACGTCTACTGCTTTCAAAACCAAAATTGGTTCTACTGGATGAATCAACCAGTGCTTTAGATGAAGCAAATGAGGTATTCATTTACTAGAAATTATCCTATCTTTTGAATTGATGATGCAAGTTTTATAACTAATCTTGGGTAAGCTTCAGCTAAAGGAGTTCACATATTTTACGTTACCATTCTCTTTCCTAAGACTTTCAAGAGTATCTTCAGGAATTGTCCCTAACACACTGGACACCTTCATAGTAAACCTTATTACCTACATGCTACATTTTGTCCATTTTTGCGCTATGCATACGAAACACCAGAAATGAATAATCTAGTCTTTACAAAGTATTGTTTTATTCAACTCATTCAATATCCTGTTTGTATAATTCAAAGTTGTAGTGAGGTTCCCCTGGGTGTGCTTCTGTTGGCAGGCACATTTATATCAGCAGATTGAGAAAGCAGGCATAACATACATTAGCGTTGGCCACCGGCGTACTCTGTATGACTTCCACAAGAAGAACTTGCATATATCCACAGTTGATCCAAACAGTGCCGATCGCAATTGGCAGATTAAATCCATCAATAAAGACACCTCATACAATTTATCAAATCTATAATTGTAGCTGCCTTTACATGGCATGATTTTCTGCCGGTCTTACATTAGGTCACTTGTTAAGTATTTTCTTTCAGAAAATGCAGAAGATATTTACATTCTTTTTTATACGTCGAAACGTCATGTAGTATCCCACTTATATTGTCCACGCCTGAGGCTTTCATGTACTTGGGGTGCACTTGGTAACAATCTTATTTTATTTGGATTAAACAGGAAAGGGAATTTGAGGAGTGAGAAAGAAAATAGATGTAAGGAAAAGAAAAGGGTGGAAGAATATAAGGAAAATTAGGTATTAGACATAGATAACTTTACTTATTAGTATTTAAGACATTTGATATTTTGGTTTGGGTTTTAATACCTAGAAAAGAATTGTTATTTTGGATTAGGCCAAAGAGGAAGACCAGATTTGTTGACCCACCTTACATTAGTCATTAAAAAGACAATTATACCCTTTTCATTTAAAAACCTAACCCAAATTCGTTAGTTTCTCAGATCTCTCTCTCTCTCTCTCTCTCTCTCCGCATCTTCTCCCTTTCTCCTCCCTTGTGTTTCGACCGACACCGACAAAACCCCCCATCCACTATCACGTCGGCCACCCAGCCATCTCTCTGCACGGCGAGCGTGCAGTTTCTTTTTCGGTTTCGCTTCACTACGCCTTTGGTGACTGCTAGGGTTTAAGGAACGAAAGTTTCATTTCAGTGGCTTGGTGGGAAGGCTTCGATGAAATCCGTCTTCTCATCGCAGCAGGCAAATTTCTGTTCCAATTTCTCATTCCTCATTTTCAATTAATCCTTTATTCTCTTCATCTCTAAACCCTAAACGAAAAATCTACAGATACTACTGAAACTGGAAACGACGTCAGACAATTGCTTTCGCTTCGGCATCCCAAGTCCGGTATTGCTCAATGCATGTATTTGATTTCTTGGGATTTATGAGAATTTGAGATTAGGGCATCTTTCACTGTTATTCACTTACTTTCTTTGACAGGAAACTCAATGTGCTGTCTTTTAGTTAATAGAGTTCTTCATGAGCTTAATTGGTTCAAGCAATCCTACACTTCTTGGTTTCTGGGTGACTATGTTGCTAAAGGTGGTACCCTGCTTCATTTTATTTCATTTTTTTCTTAAATTTTGCCTAACTTATGTTGCAATTCCATATTTAGATGGTGGGTTATATACTGCCACTCCAGTTGATCCTGTTTTCATTTTGTTGCCCATTTTTGAAGAAGCTAGAATGAAGGTACTTTTATGGTGCTTAATCCCACTGTTCATTGACTTTTTGTTTGTCCTTTTTTAATCTTAGTGGTAACTACATTCCTTGTTAAAAATTCAGAAGGGGGACGATCCGGGGAAGTTCAGGCTTGTAGATGAGATAATCTTTGTTGAAACTATTGTCCATTGCAGAGAATTGTATGCAAGCAGTTTGTGAAATCAAAGGTGGCACACTACCTATGCACTAGTAATTCAAATTTTAGGTAGAAGTTTGCGAACCAACCAATTAACTTGTACTGTATCATGTTCACATCTTGCATTGCAGTCCTATTTTTTTTGGCCTACTGTAAAATATGACAATTATCATTTCTTTATCAGTTAAAAAAGAACAAGAAAAAAAATGGTATTTAAAAACCTTGAACCTGTTCGAGGCATTATGTGTTATGCTTCTTCTATGGGGTTAAGTTGAAACTTTAACAGTCATGATTGTATTGGCTTTGATATCTTCCAACCACCAATTGCAAGTGCTTCTATGAATTCACAGCAGGATAGTTCTAACCTTTGTGCTTTTACTCTGGTTTTGATAGTTGGTGTTTCCCAAGGGTCTCAATTCAGCTCCAGGAAGGCCAAGGGTGGCTCCAAGTAGTCCGGTCATTTTCGATTTGAGTTTAGAATACGTACCAGGCCTTGAAATTGAGGAAGAGTAAGAGAACATAAGAGAATAGATACCTCCCTTCTTTAATTTATCTTTTCTTGGTTGTGCCATTTTTTTTTTCTTAACAGTGGAGCCACAAAGGAACCATGATGTAAGCACTTGCATTGAATATGCCAATTAATTCATCTTTTTTCTGTTTCAAGGGTTTTCTCTTCAGTTTCTAATTTTCTTTTATACAAAGTTATAAAAAAATCTATTGTCATGTCTTCTCTTAACATTTGAAGCACAAAATAGACTAATCTTAGGACAGCGTGTTCTTTGCTTGCTATAGTTTGGGTAAGATCAAATATCAAGACTCTTCTGTACATTTCCCAGGAAAACCTGCTGTAGCAAATGGTTTCTCATATCTTTTCTTTTTTGTGTGGAGAACATTAATTAGGTTGCATTGACATTGACTAGACCTGATGGTTTGGTGGTTTTCAATACTTGGCTTTGACATCTTTGTGCATGCATCACTATCAGTTTGGTACATGTATTTGGTTCTGCATACCCACACTCTAAACTTTTCTTCTGCATTCTAGGTGGTTTTCAGTCTGATTCCCTCTCTCCCAACATGTTTTGTGATTTGTGAATGGCTGCTGAAAATTCCACAACAGTTTTACCAATTCTAATGGTTTTCTATTTTCTTTGACTTGCTTTTTCTGTCCATTTTAGGCTGGTAAGGGAGGTGAACTCACGCATGATGAGACAACAATCATCAGTGGAGCGCTTAATCTAGGTTTTTTCTATTGCACCTCTGAACATGGCTTTCTTTTGGTTTGTATTCAAATTTGAGCATATATTTTGTCATAAACTGCCTCTGTGTTTCGATATTAGTTTTAGTAGTTTTAGTACTGTGTGCCTTCTGCATTTATTAATGCATTTCTCTCACTCGTGAGAACTGTAGAAGATGCGTCGGTATTGCAGAAAACGGAATGTGCAATGCAAAAAACAGAAACATGAATAACCTATTTTACATTCTAGGTGGTTTTCAGTCTGATTCCCTCTCTCCCAACATGTTTTGAATAAAAAAAAAACTATTGTTTTGTTTTGTTTAACTTTAGAGCTGAGCATTTTTGCTCAGGCTCAGCATTTCAGTGTCTATTTTTGTATTGCAGTTTTTGTTTCTGCATCGCAGTTTCTGTTTCTGCATCGCAGTTTCTATTTCTGCATTGCAGTTTCCATTTTAGTACTTTCATCTTGGTTCCTCCATTTTGCTTCTGATTTTTTTTTAATTTTTAAAACCGTTGATCGTTTATATAAATATTGTTTAATTGAATAAATATTACAAAATCAAGTTTGGTGTAGTGGTTTGTGAGTGAGCCCTCTTCCTTTGAGGGTCAAGGTTCGAGTCCCTTTAATGACACAAAATCTTCTTTTTTTTAAAAAAGTGAATAAGGGGCGGCAGGTGGCTGGTCGGAGGTGGCCGGCGGTGGCTTGTCGGAGGTGGCCGGCGGCGGCTGGTCGGAGGTGGCCGGCAGCGGCTGGTCGGAGGTGGTCGGCGGCGGCTTGTCGGAGGTGGCCGGCGGCGGCGGCGGCTGGTCGGAGGTGGCCGGCGGCGGCGGCGGCTGGTCGGAGATGGCCGGCGGCGGCGGCGGCTGGTCGGAGGTGGCCGGAGGCAGGTGGTTGGCCGGCGGTGGTGGTTGGCTGGATGTGGACATGTGGCATAGTATGCTTGCCTTAGAAGGAATGGCATTGTGTGTAATTTTGATATTTTTTAATGATATTTTTGTAAAATTGGGCACTCATTTTGGTCTTTGGCCTTATGCTAATTAGATGAAATTGTATGTCTTTCTACTAAATTAGTAAACTATATTATGGTTTAAAACTAAAGCTCCCAAGAATATAAATCAAGCATTAATAACTAAGTAAAACATTTTTTAAAGATAAATCTTAGCATTAATGATTATGTTCTTTCTTGCTCCTAACATATCCTTGAAAAATAAAAATAAAGAAAAAACGTTATGAGTCATTACATATTCATGCAACGAAGATCAAAATTGTTTCTTGAGGACAAGAACGCATATTGGAGAAATTGCTTTGTCTGAAAGTGGGCTGAGATCTGAGTCTCCAACCTTCTTCCCGTGTCATTAGCTGCAGTTCTTAGATCCTGCTCGTCCAGAAACCGCAGAAAGGTTTTGTTCTAAGTACTGCATTCAAGAGTAATAGGAACCAAAATGGCCAAAACTGCGTAAATCATAAATCTTTGAAGAAGTTTGGATTGGATGGCACATTGTCTGGTTGACGTAGAATTCGCTATCTTATGGGTGCCTTAGAGATGCGTTCTTAGCTTCATAGTAGATGCGGCCAGCATTTAGCAATGCACAAATTTTCACTGCTTTAGAAATTGGAAGAGTGACAATCTCTCGTCTTTTTGTCAAAATTGGCTAGTAGATCCGAATAATCTGTAAGGAGAGATCACAATCCTTCACAGTAACTTGTGAGACAGAAGCAACTCAAGAACATGGTGGATTAAGAGCATGATTATATTGATTATTGCATTTAAGCAAACAGAAAAGATAAATTGTCATACACTGGTACCAATTAGTGATCTCTCCCCTAAAGATGATTCCCCAAACAAAAATCCCTCCACTTCGAAATGTCTAATTGATCTAAAATAAAACGAAATTAAAGTTACAATTACTAAGGGACGCAGGTCTCTTTAATACTTATTTAGAGAAGGAAACATTCAAACATGTTAGTTCTTTAAAACATATATTGAAATGTTGCCTATATGTTCCTCTTTTCCAAGGCCAACAGTCAAAAAAGTCCTCATACTAAAAAAAAACAAAACAAAACAAAGAGTTCAATGGAGCAACATCACACTTCAAGCCAAATCTTCTCGGAATTACCAGCTGTGTCATTCAAAATTCAAAATCCAGCTTAATCCTGAAGACAAGTCCTCTAGAGCTACACCATCTATCCATGCTCAGCATCTGTACAGAAAACCGTCAGCTACCAAAAGCACTTCCGGAGAAACAATACCACGAGGCCATCACCAACTTTCTCTCACAAGTGGACGCCATTACCATTGCTATACACACCATTTAGCAAGCCATTGGAGGTCTTAAAAGCATGTCCATTTTGGTGGGTTTTCACCATTACGTGTCCATTACTCATCCCATTTGTAACTGGCTTTACTACATGCCCATTGTTTTGAAGAATTGTATTTGAATGCCTGCATGCTGCTATTAGTCCTGTAACAGAAGACATTATTCGTGTTAGCCAAACTAGACACAACTTCATTAAGTAAAAGCCATTTTGAGTTATTTACATAACAGAGTATCCAACAGTTGATGCAAGAGTTTTCTCATCGTTGCAAGTCTTCCCCATAGCTTAATTGTTTCAGTATGTAAGATTCAAAGAGAGATTCCAAAGCAGGGGAAAAAGGAAAAAGAAAAATACCCAAGAACAGAGCAGAAGGCTTCCCTGGCCTTGACTTAAATTCAGGATGAAACTGAACCCCAACGAAGTATGGATGGGAAGGCAGCTCAACAATCTGCAGGTAATAACTAATTAAAGTTCACAGTTGCTAAAAATAGAATAAACTATCAAGCTGAATTATGGAGGACTCTCGTAATTCAGGCACTTGGGTTCATATACAGCATGTCAACATATGCTTACCTCCATGCGCTGACCAGTTTCATCTCTGCCAACAAATGATAAACCCGCATTTTCAAGTTGTGATATCATATCAGGATTGACCTACATAGGACAAACAAAGCCTTCTTAACTAAAGAGAAGACAATTCAAGACAGTTCCTCTTCTATATCATATAGCCTGTCTGTTATGTAGAAGGCGTGTTGATTACATGAACAAACTTACCTCATATCTATGTCTATGTCGTTCATCAACAAACGCCACATTCCCATACCTAAGCATAAACCCAAACCATATTGGTATATTAGCATAACCGAAGAATGTATAATGAGGATTCAACAAAAAACAATATTAGTAATCTAGTTTCTAATAGCATAAGAATTGCTGCTAACCATTCCAGTACTTATTGGAGGAGTCATGAAGTTTATGAAGACAAGTACATATGCATATATATATATATATATAAAAGATATAAGGTTAAACAGTTTTGAAGTCCTCACAGTTTTGCTGATTTGCAGTCAGCAACATTGAAGTAAGTCCTCCTTGATCCCAGACGCATAGTTCCTCCCATATGAGTTTTTGAGCCCTTAATGTTGAAAAGAAACTAGCTTTAGAAAAAAATTTAAACAAATCGAGAATTAAAGGTCATATCACTTTATCAACTACTGTGGGATCACATACCTCTGGCATAAATATGACACAAGGGCTTGTAGTTTCAGGATCAAACTCTGTGCTGTTAGCATCAACCATACCAAGAACAGATCGTGCAAACTCGATGACAGCAATTTGCATTCCCAGGCATATGCCAAGGAATGGAACTTTGTTTTCTCGAGCATACTTTGCTGCAAGAATTTTCCCTTGCACTCCTCTATCGCCAAATCCTCCTGGAACTAGAACACCATCAGCACCCTGAAATGAAGGATGTTTAGAGGATCAATGAAGGAAAAGCACTCTGAATATACAACCAACAAAATATTAACAAAAAGGAACATTTAACGCAATCAATTATAAAAGCAGGATCACCTTCAAAAGATCCCATGCAGCCTTATAAACCTCAGGGGCCTGCAAGCATAAATTAGTAAATTAAATAACAAATAAACTAAATGAATTTTGACAATATGGTAAGTTAACATTAGTGCAAACCTCTTTAGCAGTAATATCTTCAAGGTCACCCGCTGCAACCCAATCTACAACAAGTTTCCGGCGGCATGCAACAGAAGCATGCAGAAGAGCCTGGCACATGAAGCTAGACATCATAATCCGATCTCACAAACTTTAGACCTTGCAACCCATTTTATAAGGTGTCAAAAATATGTTTACAAAACAATTTACCTTTAAAACAGAGAGGTAAGCATCTGAAAGACCTGTGTATTTTCCAACCATTGCAATTCTCACCTGTAATGCACAAGACAGTTAAGAGCAAGATACTAGCATTACACAGATAAAAGAAATAACCAAGTCTTGATCTTGAAAGCCCACCGGATCATGTAAAGTCGCAGAAATCTCTGTCCTGGCAGTCCATTCCTTCAAATTTGGCTCTCTAGCAACACTGTTAAATAAGGGAAAGGTTAAAGGCCAGCTTGCAGCAGCACATGAATGTTGCTGGTAGACCATAGAAAGGAGAGTGTCCATGCAGCAGAGGAAAGAAAGAGATTATACAGCAAACAAAGAGTGAGTTTGTAAGACAAACCCTAGTAGGTTGAATCCTTTCAAGATTGCTTCATGCGCTTTCTGATCCTATTTGCGACAACAGATGAGCAAAAGTTTAAAAAATGGATTCTTGCTGTAAATAAGTATAAATAAATTTAATTTTCAGACACACTGTACTTACTCTTAAAAGCAAAGGGACATGCCAAATGTTTGGAACATCATAAAGAGTGACAATGTTTTCAGCCTGTAAAAGGTAGTTTGCTGATTAGTAAATAATAGTTAAGGTCAAATGCGGAACATTAGCATTCATATTATATTGTTATAGTACCGGCACATGGCAAAATTGAGCAAGTTTTGCCTTGACATTCTCCTCAAGTGGCTGTCAAAGACAAATAGAAAGAAGAAACTTGAGACTCTGCACCAACATACAACTAAAAAATATATTTGGAGAGGAAGGCAGAAGACAAGACCTTTGTACTCCTACAAGCTAGGATATTAGGTGTCAAACCATGTCCTCTGAGTTCCCTGACACTATGCTGTGTAGGCTTTGTTTTCTACAAATTGAATATTTAAATAAAAAATTAATTAGAGCAGGTATATGACTGAAAATTAGTCCAAAATGTGCACAGACTATGCTTTGGCAGGCTCCATATTAATGGAACCATTAGCCTGCACAGTGCATATAAAATATAGCATTAATAAACACTATTTGGAGCACCTGTTCACCAACAACATTGATAACTGGCACAAGGCTGACATGAATCAAGCAGAAATTTCCGGGGCCTATCACAAGAAGCAAATTATTAAGGAAAACCAGTTTAATCAAAGACATAGAAAATTTAGTTTAAACGAATATGTAAAATAAAGTGCTATGTTCATTGAGCTCGTGACCTTACCTATACGATATGAAAACTGGCCAAGGGCCTCAACATAAAGCATTGATTCAATATCCCCTGCAATATGGGAAACAAGAGTTTATTTTAAAACATTTGATAGGATTTTATTTTGAGATATTAAGTAACAGGAAAATATCGTGTCCTAAACAAACAAAATAAAATTTTCATGTACCTATAGTTCCACCTAATTCAATGACACAAACATCAGCTGGACCTTCTTTTCCATCAACAGGTACCATTGCCACACGCTCTATCCATTCTTGGACAGCATCCGTAACGTGTGGAATGATCTAGTGAGGGGGAGATATAAAAGTCAGGTACCAACATAAATTTTGCAAATCTTGGAAAGGTACCAAAAAAATAAGAATGTTGAAATCTACCTGGACAGTCTGTCCAAGATAATCTCCCCTTCGCTCTTTGTCAATAACATGCTGTTAAAACAACCAAGAGAAGAATTAAAAATGAAGCAAGCGGTTTGACATACATAGCTCACATGATTTCTTCAGTTATATCCAAACGTTAAACATGGCTCCACAAACCGAAAGGAGGAAGTCAAGTAACCTGATAAATTTTTCCAGTTGTGATATTGTTGTCACAGGTCAAAGTGAGATCTAAAAACCGCTCATAGTTTCCAAGGTCAAGGTCCACCTTCAAAAACCAAAAAAGCGAGTCATAACCACTCTCTGTCACCACTAAAATTAGAGCATTAGCCACATCTAAAGATAACAATAGAAGGCACCAAAAACCCACAAAAGTTAAAACAACAGCATGCAATATTGGATCTGTTTATTAGGCAATTTACCTCGCCACCATCATCTAAGACAAACACCTCCCCATGCTCAAAAGGAGACATTGTCCCTGCATCTGTGTTTAAGTAGGGATCTGCATACACAGATACAATTCAGCATTAGTAAGTACGATATAAACTATTGATGTATGAAGAAGCATTAAAACTTATATTTCCTTGTTAAAATAAAAATATTATCAAGTGGTATAAGGACATGTGGTAAAATATCAATAAGTCAGATACATCACAAGCAAGAAATATCCTAATATCCAAGCTCTATCTCTAACACCTGAACAAAGGCTGAGGCCAAGGTGAAGTGAAGTGTTTTATGATTGACTAAGATACCTTCTCTATTTAGAGAAATTTACATCCAATATACAACACAACTATATTAAAAAAAAAATTAAGCTAGTGGAAGAACAAATTGCAAATTGTACTGTGAGAAAGTTAGAATTTATTAAAATGAATCAGTCCAAGTACAACGAAAAAGAAACGTTGCAATTTTGTTTTGTATACTCATCAAAAGGTATTAAAATTTGCATATTTAAACCAAAACCAGCTGAGGAAACTCTTAAAGAGAAAGGTACCAATTTTGATAGATGTAACACGAAGGCCACATGCTTGAAGGAGCAATCCGATACTACTAGCTGTGACCCCTTTGCCGAGTCCACTGACAACACCACCCGTCACCAATACGTACTTCATTTTGTCTACTTTCGTTATAAAAAGGTTATCTTTTCCACAAAATAGAACCGTCCTCTGCTAACTGCTGCTATCAAAATCTGAGAAAACCCAACATCACTAAGACTGAGACAAACCAAAGCAGAATAGATGTGATAGCAGGAAGAAGTAGCGCCCAGCACTAATTATAGGCTTACAGCTAGTAAGACCCAGTTGGTGTTTTGGTCTGATAAAACCAAAGATAATATAAATAAAAATGCAACAAAGCATCAATGCCCAATGAGAGGCTAATCTGCATAGATATTATGGGTACATACTGGATAGATAAAGAGGGATGAAGATAAGAGAAAAATCAAACCTTGTTAACAATGGCGGTGTTTACAAAGGTCTCTGTCTCCCGCTATGCTTTGCTCTCTGGGATTTGATGTGGGTTCACAAACATCACATAAATACTTAACTGGGTATCGTCAAAAGGCTACACAGAATATGAAAGCAAAGTAAAGGCCAAACTGCAAAAGCAATGCAACTTTTTCCCTTTTTTTTCTTCTTTTTCTCTTTTTCCTTTGGAAATAATGGAAACAAACGAGAGATTGGTATCGTTATCGTTAATATAAACGCAAAAAAGGAGGACTTTGGAATACAAGATAGACCCAAAAGCCTCTCCTTTGTTCTTGTTTCAACCAGGCGGCGGGTGGCGGAACCCAAGCGCTTATAAGAAGCAAAATAAAAGAAAGACCTTGGCTTTTTAACTTCGGAAAAAAACCCAACTCACTCACACCCTTACTAAGATTTTCTTTTTCTTTTTCTTTTTATTTTTACTTCATAAAAAGAACAAATCTAGCAGTTAAAAACTGTTTAGGGTTTTCCAAGAGGACCCCCTTTAATTGGTGATTACCATAAAGATTTTGAGCTTTGAGAATCAAATCAAGATATTTAAGATATTAAAATAATAATAATAAAAAAAGCCAAAAGAAAGATATCACATATTTTTTCTTGTTTTTTTTACCATTTTAGCCTTTTATAAAAGAAAAATATCTAGCAGTTAAAACTTGTTAGGGTTTTCCCACAGGACCCTTTAATTGGTGTTTACTATAAAGATTTTCAGCTTTGGGAATAAAATCAAAATATTGAAATATTAAAAAAAAAAACCCCCAAAAGAAAGAGTATCACATATTTTCTTTTCTTGTTTTTTACCATTCCAGCCATTCATTCACACCAAGACAAACTTGGGATTTTAATAATAATTGATACAACACCAGACACGTGGCACTGACCATGTATCTTGGGTCACTGAGTCACTGACACTTGCATATGCTGATATGCCCATATGCTCCCTTGTGGCTGAAATATGCCCCCAAAACCAAAACCAAAACCAATAGCAGCAGAGCAAGGCAAGGCCCTACTCGCTCTCCCTTTGTTAATTGAATATGCTAATCTTCCCCATTAATCTACATTATCCCTTACTTAGGTTACATCTTAGGACTTTTATGTTAATTGCCCCTAATCACTTTTAAAATATTGCTTCTTGAGCTTTTGGCTTTTCCCATTAAGCCAAAGCATGCTTTCAGACTGTCCCTGATTTTTAACTTTTTCGTTAGGAAAATTTAGGCCCTTGGTAGTTATGTTAGGTTGGAGGTTAGGACGAAATGATGGTCCTCATCCATCCAATGTTATCCGGTCAAATTCTATCCGTCTTTGAGGTATTTTGTCGAATACTTTTAATACTACTCGTTGTGACGTAAAATGGGCCTTGTAGGCTTTGTTTATATACATATATACATACATGAAATGTGACATTGATATGAGTTGTATGTGGGGACGTAGGAAGGTCCATACTGAGTTGTATTAAAGGTTTCCATATCTGTAAAGAAAGGCAAAGCACTCAGTTGGACCAGAGCTTATAATAAGTTAGCAGGCTGGAGAAACTTCTTTCTTGCATTGTTTTTAATGGAAAGGTTTGCTTTTGAAAGAAAGTTTGCAACCAATATTTGCATACTTATGTATATATTCACTGATTTGTGTTGTTCATGGGTTTGTTTTCTTTTCTGATATTTGTGAATCTACTTGAAGAAACTAGGTAATCTGAGGGATTCATTTTTCATATGTATATCAAGAAAATGAACTTTTCAATGACAATCAAACCATTCTAGAAATGGAAAATAACAACCAAAGGAGATGATAAGATTCAAAAGAGATGAAGAAAAAGCAGAAAAAAAAAGAAAAAAAAGATCACATGCTTTGAAAATGATCTCTTATTACCTGAGTTTTGAGAGCCCTTTTGTCTATGTCTTTGAATTAATATATCAGATTCTTCACTCTTATCCAACTCAAAGTTGAAATTTAGTAGGATCAGAGTTTGGACTTTTAGTCCCTTAGCTTAAAAATCCTACCCACCCATGCATGTATGGGATAATATAATCTTAAATTTTTCATATAGTCCTTAACCCCATGCCATGTCCAAGAGTCAATTAGAAAATTATAACCAGAGGCTTAATCAACTATTCATTTGTGTAGATGACGTGTGGAGCATCAACACACTCAATCCATATAAACAAAAAAAACATACTCAATTTTCGGTCACTAATCATCGGAAGAGAGACGTAATCAATGATATATTTTTTAACTTGAAAAAGGTTAAGAAAGTTAATTTAAACTTTTCTGCTTATGTCAATGGGATAAAGCAAGAGAAGAGAAGACCAGGAAAATATAAAGCAAGAACATATATATAGCTTAATTATTTAAGCAAAAGTTGTTTGATTGCAACTCATCATAGGAAGGAAAAAATTTTCTCTCATGGCCAAATGGTACACACTCACAACATGCCCACAGCAACGCAAAGATGGATATGTAATATGATTCTTGACCCATATACAAGATTCATTTAGTCAACAACACAAAGAACTGCTTTCATTTTCTGATTATAATGCAATCAGTTTGGAGAGGCATTAGAGTTTAATGAAAATTTCATAATTCCAAAAATAATCTCATATGTTTTCACGCTCGCGTCTCTTTCTCCTCGTTCTTCTATTTCCCATCGTTCATCTTCACGCCTTCTCTTCCGTGTTCCTCAGTCCAGAGCTACCCTTCTCATTCTCTTCCTTCAATTTTTCTTGTGGGATTGTTGAAGCACTCTCTTGAAGCCACAAGAATAGGTAAGAGACATATTAGGTTCATTTTTCTTTTCAATTTCATTATTCTCAATTAGGATTAGAGAAGCTTCTCATTGATTTGGGTTTATCATACAACTCAAACTGATCATAAACCATGAAATTAATTTTAAAAGCTTCAATTCCATTTTGCTTTCTAAATTGTTAATGAGATCCAGCTTTTTGATTTAGTTCACGAAGTGGCTATTGTTGATATACGAAACATTGTAGAACCAAAACAACAACAAACGAACAAGAAGAAAATAGCAATATGGAAAGAGATGAAAACATATTTAATGCCAAATTTATTTATTTATATATTTATATATAAGTGAAAGTGAAAATGTTTTTCCTTTTATATATAGCCCTATACTACAGTTTTATTATTAAAAAAAATACTATTTTTACACTCAAAATGGGTGCTAGCGCTAGGCGGGTCCTAATTTATTTAATTTAGTCTAGCCGGGCGGCTATACTCGGATCTTTTTTAATTAAAATAGTATAGCCGATCGGCTATACTATGATTTGACACGTGTCGAAATGGGCGGAAGGCGGCAAGCCGGTACTTTTTATTATTATAAATAGTATAGCCGGGCGGCTATACCCAGATTTTTTAATAATAAAAATAGTACAGCCGTGCCTATACTATTTTTTACACTTTGCGAAATGGCTCTAGGCTCCAGGCGGTTCTCTTTTTTAAAAAAATAAATCGTATAGCCGCTCGGCTATACTATGATTTTTTTAATAATAAAAATAATATAGCTACTGGGCTATACTACTTTTTTATTATTAAAAAATAATATAGCCGCGCGGTTATATTGTTTTTAGACGTGGCAAAGCGGGCCCTAAGCTCCAGGCAGGGCCTCCTTTCTTTTAACATAAATAGTATAGCCGCATGGCTATACTCGGGAATTTTTTTTTAATAAAAAGAGTATATCCGTCCGGCTATATGCGGGATTTTTTTTTCTAAAAAGAGTATAGCCGCCCGGCTTTACAGGGGTCCTTTTTTATATCATATATAAATGGTATAGCCGAGACACTGTATTTTTTTTTTTCTTAAATTATTTTTCCCCGATTTTTTTTAAATGTGCTACCTTATGGTTAGCTCTACAAGCTGTTAGGCAACTTGATCCGTATGATAATGACCAGACAATTCACTACTCCAAGGTTGGTGTTTGTAAATTAATCCATATTTCCCCATATATATAGTGATGTTGAAACTAGCTTTATTTGGTGGGGAGGGTTCCAGGGCCCAGAGCGGCTTCAGCGATTTGGTGGCCACCGCACATTGTGCCCACTACTTGGCAACCCAAAGAAGCCTTCTCTCTGTACATATATAATTTAGTGCATATACACACTCGCAAAATACTTACATGGTTCTACCTTTAACCTGCAACCTATGGCCGAAACTGACAAGAAATGGACCAATAATGTATAACTTTATCGAATGGAAAATAATTTAAGCTATAGTGTGAGAATAACTTGTGGTGTGTTTACTAATTATGAATTGGAATTCTCATCAAGAATTGAATTCCACATATGGAGGATTTCTGCATTTACTTCACATCAAGGAATTGAAAAGTAAGTGGGGTCCACACAAAATTAGGGATTGAATTCCTGATTTTGGAGCAATTCAATTCTTGAGTGGGAGATGGTATTCTAATTTATGGAGAACTAACCCATTATGAATTCATCTTTTTTACCCATTATATCCTCACACAATTTTCAAAATTCCAAATTTGACATCTATTTTAACCCAACAACGAGGACATTTTAATAAAGAAAAATTAGGTATTAGACATAACTATCTTTACTAATTAGTATTTGAAACAAACTCTATATGAAATTTTATTTTAGATTTGGCCAAAGAGGAGGCCCAGACGCCCATCGACAAGGCAATGACGCCCTCTCTTTCTCCTCTTCCTTCTTCCCTCAATCAACGACGACGACACCCGCTCTCTCTTCTCTTCCTTATTTGCTCCATCGACGACGACACCCTTTCTCTCATCTTCCTTCTTCTCACGTGAGGCTCTGTTTTTCATCTGGTGAGGTATGTGTTTTCTAGATCATACTCTTATTTCAATTTTGTAGTTATGTTTTGGTTTTAGAAGTTGATTTGGAAGTATTTGATGTAGATTTTGTTCTCATTTTGCCTTTTGTGATAAGATTTGAGTTTGGAGGTGCTTTTTTGTTAGTGATTAACAATAGTTTTGTTATCTGGGCTAACTATGGTTCCATTTTATTTGGATGATCAGCTATACTTTTAATTTTGTAGTATGCAAATTTGTTATTAGATCAACATGGAGGTTTTGTGAAAGAGCTTGATAATAAGAAAGAAACAAAAACTGATTTGGGTTTGGTGGGAGTGTCAATGAAGCACCACTATGTCATATGTTCTATATATTTAGTGAATTTCTAGACATGTGTTGCATTGCATTTTTTCACACACTGCATTGCAGTTTCCATTTAATTGCAATTGGCTAAATTGTTTTATCATTGGTATGATTTTTTAAGTTAATGGAAATTATACAATTGTGTCATCAATGGATATGTCTTTTTGATTTTGTTTAGTTGCTTGTTTTCATGATGGCTTTGTTTTTTGGTTTGTTTTTTTTTGTTAGTGTTGAATTTTTTAAGCCCCAATGATGATTGGATTTTAGGAAGAAGTCTATATAATTTGGACTTGAAACAGCATTTTATACTCAATCAAGTTCTCAAAGACGAAGGGCGATCTTCAATGACACAGAATCTTCTCTTCTTTTTTCGGAAACTAGATTGCTGACAATAGAAACTACATTGCAGAAAACGGAAACTGCACTGCAGAAAATGGAAACTGCAATGCAGAAAACAGAAACAGTAAATCAGAAAATGAAAACTGGATTGCAGTTTCAGTTCCTGTTTTAGTATTTTCATCATGGTTTTGCATTTTGTTCCTCACTTATTAATATGTTTTTTTTTCCCATACTTTGCAGTGCAATTTTTGTTTCTATAAAATTAGGTTGTGTTTTTGTTTTTTTGCAGTTGTAGTTTTTATTTTGTTGCATTTTTTGTTTGTTTACATCATTGATATCTACATTGCCTTTGTCTTTGTTTTTGTTTGCAATTTCTGTTTTTATTTACAGTTTTTGTTTACATTATTGATATCTACATTATTAGTCTGTACTCTTATAGTATGTAGGTAACTATTGACTTGTTTCTTAGTTTATGAAGCTGCTTCCTATTGCTGCAACATTAAGGGAATAATAGAAAATTGTCTAATATGAACTGTAATCATAGATACTTGTTGGACCATTGAATTCATGTATGTTGTAACATCCCGTCCCGAAATTTAATTTAATTTTCAAAATTCTAAAGTGAAAGGATAACTTTAATCTTAGGGTTCTTTGGTATGTGAGAGTTTGTGACCAAATATATGTATGCATGTATGTCAAGCAATGATCTGATTTAGATGCAACTTCTTATTATAAAGCTCACTTACTATGCATTTGTCTTGATTTGGAAAAGGTTGATGCCATCACTGTCATATAATATTTTAGGATTATTCGCAGCAATGGTCCCTCAATTATACCCCAAGTTACACTTTGGTCACTCAATTCAAATACTAGTTGCAGAGGTCACTCAATTAGGTGTTTTGTTGCACCGTTAGTCCTACCATCAAGTCTCTCTAACGGTAGGGAGTAATGGTGCAACACAACACCTAATTGAGTGACCAAAATGTAACTCCGAGTAGAGTTGAGGGATCATTGCTACAAATAATCTTAACTGAAAAGTCACATTTGCCCATCAATAATCTAAGAGATGCTTGCCACGTCATCATTTTAAACAGAAAAGTAACAGACTTGACAGTAGGACTAACGGTGCAACAAAACACCTAATTGAGTGACCTCTGCAACTAATATTTGAGTTGAGTGACCAAAGTGTAACTTGGGGTATAGTTGAGGGACCATTGCTGCGAATAACCCAATATTTTAAGTACCATTTTGCAATACCATTTAAGCTTTAGTTTAGTGAAATTTTATATAGGCTCTGCATTGTAGTTTTGCACAAACTACATTGCAATTTTGCACAAACTACATTGCAGTTTTGGTAATTACAATTGGATTTTTGCTCTTTCCTTGGCCTTCAACCTCACCAATTTGGAGGTTAGGACGAAATGATGCTCCTTGTCCATCCAATGTTATCCGGTCAAATTCTATTCATCTTTGAGGTATTTTGTCGAATACTTTTAATACTACTCGTTGTGACATAAAATGGGCCTTGTAGGCTTTGTTTATATGCACATATACATGTGAAATGTGACATTAATATGAGTTGTATGTGGGGGCATAGGAAGGTCCATACTGAGTTGTATTAAAGGTTTCCATATCTGTAAAGAAAGGCAAAGCACTCGATTGGACCAGATCAGCTTATAATAAGTTAGCAGGCTGGAGAAACTTCTTTCTTGCATTGTTTTTAATGGAAAGGTTTGCTTTTGAAAGAAACTACTTGAAGAAACTAGGTAATCTGAGGGATTCATTTTTCATATGTATGTCAAGAAAATGAAATTGTCAATGATAATCAAACCATTCTAGAAATGGAAAGATAACAACCAAAGGAGATGATAAGATTCAAAAGAGATGAAGAAAAACAGAAAATAAAAGAAAAAAAGATCACATGCTTTGAAAATGATCTCTTACCTGAGTTTTGAGAGCCCTTTTGTCTATGTCTTTGAATTAATTTATCAGATTCTTCACTCTTATCCAACTCAAAGTTGAAATTTAGTAGGATCAGAGTTTGGACTTTTAGTCCCTTAGCTTAAAAATCCTACCCACCCATGCATGTATGGGATAATATAATCTTAAATTTTTCATATAGTCCTTAACCCCATGCCATGTCCAAGAGTCAATTAGAAAATTATAACCAGAGGCTTAATCAACTATTCATTTGTGTAGATGACGTGTGGAGCATCAACACACTCAATCCATATAAACAAAAAAAACATACTCAATTTTCGGTCACTAATCATCGGAAGAGAGACGTAATCAATGATATATTTTTTAACTTGAAAAAGGTTAAGAAAGTTAATTTAAACTTTTCTGCTTATGTCAATGGGATAAAGCAAGAGAAGAGAAGACCAGGAAAATATAAAGCAAGAAAGTATATATATCTTAATTATTTAAGCTAAAGTTGTTTGATTGCAACTCATCATAGGAAGGAAAAGATTTTCTCTCATGGCCAAATGGTACACACTCACAACATGCTCACAGCAACGCAAAGATGGATATGTAATATGATTCTTGACCCATATACAAGATTCATTTAGTCAACAACACAAATTAAAGTAAATCCATGATAGGATAGCTAATTAACTGATGAAGGCTTAATTAGTACTAATTTGCAGATTCATTATTATGTGTCCTGCCCATTTGCAAGGCCCAGCAAATACCAAATTGCTATTTTGTTATTGTAAACCTTAAGGCTACACACAAAAGAACACTACAACATATCCATACCTTTGAATCTCCTGAACTGCTACTGGACTTGTGCTGCAAGGAACCGTGAACAAGAACAAAGGCTCTTCTCTCCTCTGCTCGATCTCTTTATCTCACTTGGCTCTAGATGGGGTTTTGAGTGCTTCAACTTCCGAAATGCATTAGGTTTTAACCTCCTATTCCACAATCTAATTAGGAATCCTTCTCTTAGCTCAATAATTATCTTTAAAACACAGACTTTATATTAGCTGCAGGTATAGTTGTATTAGAACTCCTTATCGGGTCCTAGAGCTCTACTATAATTGTGAGACCACACTTAAGTAGTCCAAGTGCCCGTTTGACATTGATTATTTGGGGTGATAACTGATTTTAAAAAAAATTGGGGAAGCCCAACCCGTTTGGTAAACCATGAGAAAATCACTTATTGTTAAAATTACTGTGAGAGGAAGCTATAAGGGAAGCTGGTATAGAGCTGCTTTCATTTTCTAATTATGCGGCAATCAGTTTGGAGAGGCATTAGAGTTTAATGAAAATTTCATAATTCCAAAAATAATCCCATATGTTTTCACGCTCGCGTCTCTTTCTCCTCGTTCTTCTATTTCCCATCGTTCATCTTCGCACCTTCTCTTCCATGTTCCTCAGTCCAGAGCTACCCTTCTCATTCTTTTCCTTTAAGTTTTCTTGTGGGATTGTTGAAGCACTCTCTTGAAGCCACAAGAACAGGTAAGAGACATATTAGGTTAATTTTTCTTGTCAATTTCATTCTTCTTAATTAGGATTAGAGAAGCTTCTCATTGATTTGGTTTATCATACAACTCAAACTGATCATAAACCATAAAATTAATTTTAAAAGCTTCAATTATGTTTTGCTTTCTAAATTGTTAATGAGTTCCAGTTTTTTGATTTGGTTCAAGAAGAGGCTATTGTTGATATACGAAACATTGTAGAACCAAAACAATAACAAACGAACAAGAAGAAAATAGTAAGAAGCAGAGATGAAAACATATTTAATACAATATATATAAGTGAAAGTGAAAATGTTTTTCCTTTTACCAAAAACACTTGAACAGAAAAGTCAGGCGCCAGGCGGGTCCCAATTTTTTTTATTTATTTATAATAGTATCGCCGGACAGCTATACTCGGATTTTGTTTATAATTAAAATAGTATAGCCGCGCTACTATATTATGGTTTTATTATTAAAAAAATCGTATCGCCGCGCGGCTATAATATTTTTGACACATGGCGAAATGACGCTAGCGCTAGGCGGGGCCTATTTTTTTTATTTTATAAATAGTAGCTGGGCGGCTATACTCGGTATTTTTATAATTAAAATCGTATAGCCGTGCGGCTATACTATTTTGACACGTGGCGAAATATGCTGAAGGCGACAGGCCGGTACTTTTTATTATTATAAATAGTATAGCCGTTCGGCTATACTCGGATTTTTTTATAATAAAAATCATATAGCCGCGCGGCTGCACTATTTGTTTACACGCGAAATGGCACTGGGCGCAGGCTATACTCAGAATTTTTTACTATTAGAAAATCGTATAGCCGAACGGCTATACGGTTTTGAGACGTGGCAAAGCGGGCGCTATGCTCCAGGCGGGGCCTTTTTTTTGTTTTAATATAAATGGTATAGCCGGTTGGCTATATGCGGGAATTTTTTTATAAAATGAGTACAGCCGCGCGGCTATACTATTTTTACACTCGAGATGGTGGCTAGCGCCAGGCGGGATCTAATTTATTTAATAAATAGTATCGCCGGGCGGCTATACTCTATTTTTTATAATTAAAATCGTATAGCCGCGCGGCCATACTATGATTTTGTGATTTAAAACAGTATAGCCGTGCGGCTGAACTTGGTTTACACGTGGCGAAATGGCGGAAGGCGCTGGCTGTACCTGGATTTTTTTAATAGGAAAAATAGTGTGGCCGCGTGGCCATACTATGTTTTTACACGTGTGGCGCTAGGTTCAGGGCTCTAGGCGATTGTGTTTTTTTATAAAATAAATCGTATAGCCGCCCGGCTATACTCGGATTTTTTTAATAATAAAAATAGTATAGCAGCCGGGCTATACGACTTTTTTTTATTATTACAAAATAGTTTAGCCGCTCGGCTAGACGCAGGATTTTTTTCATAAAAAGTGTATAGCTGCTCGGCTATATACGGGATTTGTTATTATAAAAAAGGATTATTCGCAGCAATGGTTCCTCAACTATACCCCAAGTTACACTTTGGTCACTCAACCCAAATAATAGTTGCAGAAGCCACTCAATTAGGTGTTTTGTTGCACCGTTAGTCATACCGTCAAGTCTCTCTAACGGTAGGGACTAATGGTGCAACACAACACTTAATTGAGTTACCAAAATGTAACTCCGAGTATAGTTGAGGGATCATTGCTACAAATTTGCTTAACTGAAAAGTCACATTTGCCCATCAATAATCTAAGAGATGCTTGCCACGTCATCATTTTAAACAGAAAAAAGTAACAAACTTGACGGTAGGACTAACGGTGCAACAAAACACCTAATTGAGTGACCTCTGCAACTAATATTTGAGTTGAGTAACTGAAGTGTAACTTGGGGTATAATTGAGGGACCATTACTACGAATAACCCTATAAAAAATGCATAGCCTAGCCGCCCGGCTTTACTGGGGTCCTTTTTTTCATAAATGGTATAGCCAATCGGCTATACTCTTTACACTGTGATTTTTTTTTTTCAAATTGTTTTTCCCCGATTTTTGTTAAATGTACTACCTTACGATTAGCTCTACAAGCTGTTAGGCAACTTGATCCGTATGATAATGACCAGACACTTCACTACTCCATGTGCAAAACATATCGAAGGCCGTGTTCAATTTGTCTCTGGAAAAGTTTGACACATAAAGGGCGAAGCAAAGCAAGGTTGGTGTCTGTAAATTAATCCATATTTCCCCATATATATAGAGATGTTTGAATCTAGCTTTATTTTGCGGGGAGGGTTCCAGGCCCCAGAGTGGCTTCATCAATTTGGTGCCCACCACACATTGAGCCCACTACTTGGCAAACCAAAGAAGCCTTCTCTCAGTACGTATATATAATTTAGTGCATATACACACTCGCAAAATACTTACATGGTTCTACCTTTAACCTGCAACCGATGGCCGAAACTGACAAGAAATGGACCAATAATGTATAACTTTATCAAATGGAAAATAATTTAAGCTATAGTGTGAGAATAACTTAAAGAAGAATATATCAAATATCTAAGCAAACACCAAAAGAAATAAAACTTATTTATATATACATTTTGATACTCAAAAGAAATAAAACTTATAAATTAAATAGAAAAGGCTAGAATTTGAACCAAATATCTAAGAAAAACTACCCAAATAAATTAAGAGTGGAGCGAGGACAGCTTAATTAGGATGGATCGATGAAGTGAATATCGATCCACCAAAGAGACTTTGCAGGCTTGCAGAACCCTAGAGCTAGCTACTTGGAAAACTTTAAAAGGTCAGTTCCACAGCCAAGGTATTGAAATGGGAATCTCTGCTGTGTTGTTGATGAAGTACCGACATGTTCATGAGAATTATTAAGCTGCTGCTGAGCTGATGAAGGGTTGTTGCATTTGGTATGTGATGAGTGGTGATGATCGAGGCTCTGGTGAGATGCAAGGAGCTTGTTCAAGAATGACCAATCACCACCGTTGATGAAGGATCTCTCCTGCTGTTGCATGAGTTGGCCACAACCAGCTGCAGCTGCTGCTGCAGTAGATGTTAGCCGCAAAAGGTTTTGGGAACACTCAATGTCCATGGTGTTCAAATTGATAGTATTAGGCGACACGAAGGATGAAGCAACAGCTGACTCTGGACTGAACAACTGCGGGAGGTGCATGGACCCAGCATGATCAAAACTACTAGTGTAATCATACAGTGCTTCCAGATGATGATGATTTTGTTTTGGCTCATGGTGATCTACTAGCACTGGGGCATGAGAACCACTTGCCTTCATGTTTGCGAAGTGATCGTGTTCTTGATCTTGATGATGAGCAAATTCTGGTTGATAGCCTCTGTTGTGATTCTTCTTTTTGAAAACCCTACAAACCACCCATCCATCTTCCTGCTGAACCAAAAGACCAACAACCTATTAGTTATTTCAAATATTATATGACCACATATTTCGACCACTTACATAACAACTCCCATGTGACATATGACAAGTAAGTAATTGACATACATATATTTGTGGTTCACTAATTAAAAATGTGGGTTTTTAACATCGATTATACTTAATTTTACCTGAACTTGATCAGCACTAATGTTGTCATCTTCGAGGCGATACTCATGCATGATCCAGTCGGTCTTTTGGCCATGAGGAGCGCGGCCAGTGTAAAAGACTAAGGTTTTCCTCATGCCAATCCTCTTGGAATTGGCGAGATGGATGGCTTTGTCTCTCCCAGTTGCCTTCCAAAACCCAGCTGTGGTTGCCCGGTTCGTTCGAGTTCCTGTTGGGTATTTCTTATCCTTGTGGCTGAAGAAGTACCACTCATTCTGAGGCCCTGACCCTATTCTGCATTTCTCTGCATGCACAACAACATTCACAGTTATTATCATTTTAAGATTATATGTGTGCCCGTGCGCACGCGTGTTGTGTGTATGTATTATAATTATGGAAACCAAAAAAGAGAAATCTAACCTTTGAGGTCCCAGGGCTCCAGTTTGTTGAGATCCACCTCCCTAATAACATCAAGGTCGATGGCTTCATAAGAGACCTTCTTCCTGAGGTAATAGTAGAGAAGCTCTTCATCCGTAGGATGGAATCGGAACCCTGGAGGGACAGTCAGTTGTCCATTTCCTGCAGCCATCATCCTCCTCCTTCTCCTTTATGTATTTGCAGATTCAAACTACAACCTGAAAAAGAAGGGCCAGATATTATTTTTAGAACACAAGTATGATATATATGAAATACAAAGGAGCTAATTGCACTCGTTATATATCAGTAACAGGCATGTAAAGGCAGAGTTAAAGGTTGAATGCAAAAGTAACTAATAAACTAGCTAAACTTCAAAGTTCAAGCTAACGTTTTTCGGTTTTTTCTTGTCAGATTATAGAAACTGGAAAGATCCCTAGAAGCCCTTATAATTAACCCGTCATACTAATTTGAGATGTTTGCTAGTAAGTTATGAGCACAGGAACATGATGTAACCTAGAAATCCCAACTTTTTGGTAAGGAAGATCGATCCCGGGTAACGTTATCGTATGTGCATGTTTGTGTGGAAGGAGAAAGGTTGCCTTTGGTGGACTTCAAAACACCATCTCTCTCTCTGTACTATATCTAAGAGATGAACTCCATGTAAATACATTTTTATCAGTAATATTTGCTTATAATTGGAGATGAACTCCAATAACGTAATATTAGCTAGTAATATTAGTAGGAAAAAAAGGGAACACAAGAAAGAAGAAGAAGAGAAACATAACATATAAAGTTCAAATCAAGATACGCATAAATAATTAAGAACAAAAAAGAAAAATAAGTAGACCTTTTTGCAGTAGGTAGAAAGAGCTTCCACTTTCCCTCTGAGACAAAGAAAAGAAGACAAGCAGCCTCACAGGAAAGAAGGCAGACAGCCGAGAGAGAGAAAGCACTGATAGTTCCTTCGCTTCAAGGGCACGATGTCGTAGGTTTAAAGAGAGATAGAGACAGAGAGATAAAGAAGAAGAAGAAGGAGAGAGAGAGAGAGAGAGAGAGAGAGAGAGAATGGATGAGTTTAAAGCTTAAGGTCTGACAGTAGAAGATGGGCACAGAAATAAAGAAACAATCAGTAAAAAAATAGCAAACAAAGAAAATGAAGGTAGAAAATAATGTATATATGAATTAATTAATTCGGTAAATATTCATGAAATATATATATTATATATTCATATGAAGGGGGCGGTGTCTTGTTTTCTCATGGGAAGGGTATGAATGATGTGAAGGAGCTTTGGTAAATGTCCGTTGAATGGGAGACCCTAATCCTTAATATCGCCTCATTAAGATGAAGAAATTCAGCAAAACTGTCAAATTTCCCATTTAATTTTTAATACAGTTACATTTTCTTCCACTTTTTATTTTTATTTTTATATATTTATAAAATTGTGTTTTTCGTCTTTTTGTATCCAAATTCATCTGTCAGTCTTCAATTACGCATGCTCACAGTGCTGGTCATAGTCAACGAGGAATTTGGGAATTATTTCTTTCATTCCTTTATATTCCAAACCTGGTTCAAATCTGCCTCTTTTTAAACCCTGTGGGCCTTCTTCTGGTCCAATATTGTTCATGCAAAAAATATGTAAATTATATAATATAGCTAGATTGCACAATACTTGTTTTTTTCATGCTGCATGATTAAATTAATTTACTGAAGGTAGAAATTTTGTTTAAAGCTGCGGTCAAACTCAAAAGGGGGTGTATCAAAAGGGGTGTATACGTTGATCATGGACTGAGTGAGTGCCCTGAATTGCGTTCATCAAGTGACAAAATTTGCATCAAATTCAGTGCAAGAGAGAAACTTGAGAGGTCCTAACCTAATTTAGTTGTTCATATGGTGCTAAATTACTTATTTACCCCCATTGGCATTGTTTTGGGGTAAATATTGGGGTGCTGTGCTGCAATCGGTGACCATGAACGAGAATTTTGATGCATATATCATGATCCGGATCCTAGGCATGAGGCAAACCCGTAAAATAATATGTACATATGTATATGTTGATCGGTAAAAGAAACCATATAAAAACTACCCAAATTTACATAATATATATATATAATGCGGTTTGAGGGACTTACAATAATGTTCCTCAAATAAGTTTATTTAAGATACCTTTCAATGAAAACGCTTCCCCACTCCAATTTTATCCACTTACACTCCATTTTATATATATGGTGTGCCCTACCATTTCAATTGGATTGCAACCAAAGCCAAAGGCTTAGCCATATCTTTGGTGGTCCACTTGTGACCTGATCATGATAATGGTACCACATCTCCAAATTTGCTCCCATTTGCTATTTCTTTATACTGCTTGATATAAAGAGATGTTGACAAGAATAACAATATTATATGTTAGATGGGTAACTTAATTATGGTTTATTTGGTTTAGTTTTGACTTATTTGGGATTAGAAGCACTAATTAGAATTTGGTATGTCATCCCTTCTTTCTTTCAATTTCAAATCAATACTAATGGAAATGAAGCATTTCGCTTCGATATTGGGGAAATCTCGGGAGGAAACGGGGAAATTCGAACACAGAATAGCGAGTTCAAGGATAACTGCTTTTAACAACTTAAATTATAATCATTATGAGAAAAACTGAAAAAGCTCCCCAATGGACCTAGATCCTGGCCTTGTGGGATTTAACTGAAGAGGGTAAGTTCCAGAAGAAAAGATAAGGAAAATAGATGAGGAGGGAGGGAATATATGGATGGTGAGAAGAGTAGGCAGAATCCTGAAAGTCCGTGGCATTTACACGTGCTGATCCAACATGGACTACACAATTCAAGGCCTCGATTACCTTAATTTAATCCCAATGCAAACCCCGGATTGTTTGTTTCAATCCACACCAAAAGGGATTCCCACGCAATCTCATCTTCTTATGCATAACATATTTTTGTCATTCTTATGCACATATTCCTGGTCAAAGACGCACCAAAATTATGGTCAAACATCTTCATCTTTCTTCCATCATCATATTACAAAAGAACATTGCTCGGCTCATTATAGGACATTGTTTGACTCCTTATATATAAAGAGTTATTTTTTCGTACAGATTAATCACGATATATGCAAAAATAATTCATTAAAATTACGAAAGAGAAAAATTTATACATACATGTTAGATTATTATTTGTTTATAAGGAGAAATAACTCTTTCAATATAAGGAACCTAATATTTTGTCTATTAGAAATGCCCTAATGGAATACTAGTTTTTTAATTTTTAATTTATTAATGAAGATGAATATTATGTATAAATAATTGTTTGGGTTACATGCAACAACATGTACAGCTGGTGCCGTTGCCTTTACGAACACTGTTGCTACTAATAATACTTGATAGTTCATAGCATTCATATCATGCATTAAATTCATCAAAAATATAAATAGAATATGGAATCCTATGGAGTATGGGAGCTTCTATTCTCCTCGCATCTTGTGTAACCCTAAAATACTAAACCCTCGATCACTTCCATAATGCTTGGTGCTTCCTCCAACAATCATTAATTCACTCCTCTGGCTCTGAACGGCTTCCATTTATTCAATTTCCTTGCTCCTCATCAAAGATGCATGCAATGCAAATATATGGAGATAACGCTTTATCACGCGTTTTGTATCATCCCGATTAAACCACAAAATCAAACTCTCCACTCTTCACTCTCTGACTTTTGGACACCCACTCATCCTTCCACTCTCTGACATTTGGATACTAATTGATGCGACAATTTCTTATTTATTATATGAATACATAAAATGCGTTCATAATGAAAATAAATGAAACATTGACACATGAGTTGTTGTTCAAGAGTCAGTCTCTCTAGTATTACTCGGTTGTATTTAAGTGCTGGAATTTAACATATGTAATATCGTACTCTACTCTCAACTTCAATCAACCACTCCATTACAATACACTAGTATTATACATACATCATACGTCACATGCTTAACATATCCGGAATGTCAAACAAAGAGCTGTACTCCAAAGTTGCAACTTCAACTAGAAGCAGTCAAACTATGTGCGCACGCAAAATTGGCAAAGGACATGATTTACTAGTAAGTGGAGAGGAGGCAATCATGATTTTTTCTCTTGACTATCAATCCAATGTATCTTGGGTTTCGTTCCCATCATATATCTTGCAAACTTGCGAGAATGCTATGTATTTTTGTGCAAGCAAACTTAAAAAGGAGATACACTTGTTCTCATCATATATATTTGGGATACATGTAGCAATGACCCTGATATGTAGTAGAGCAAGCTTCAAATGAGCAAAGTCATTACAATCAAACAGATTGCAAGTCTATGATACAGATTGCATTCTTTGTGATCACCGTCGCGTTTTGTGGAGATCTCCTGTAATATTGATCTCCAAGAACATGACCATCGGGTGTTTAATGTATCAAATTCACAACAAAGAGCTCCCTGGTCAAATTTATAAGAAAATAATTCGAGTCCATCAACAACAAGGTTCGCATGGTCTCCATAGATTCACACTGGCGGTCAAGGGACCTGTTACTGCAGCAGACCATGAAGTCAATTCTGGCAAAGGTCCCGTCAGTGCAAGATAATTTTCACCAAAAGTTTGTGGCATTTTCTTCCAGCTTACCTGTCAAATACCAAATTGTGAGCTTTCTTCAATCTAAGAAGCACTGACAACAAAAATATGACTAGGAGCATGCATGAAGACAATGAGATCCATGTATGACAGGAAATTCATGAAGCTCAAATTAATGTTTAACAGATTAAAGCCAAGATAATCCTAACATTTACTGCAGAATGCCGTGCAAGGCAAAAGTGATAATGTCCCAAAACTCTAAACATATTGCAGATGTGATCAGGGGACTAATTTGCTGATATTTTCATTGGGTTGTGTGAATGTTAATCTGTTAAGTAATCAATGTTCCTAAAAACTTAAACCACACACAATCAAAAATGGCCGACCGCAAGAGGATTCAAAGTTTCAAACACAGAATCAGACAGACAATCAAAGCTTTGGTACTATGCTAAGTAACCGTGGACTAAAAAAAGAAATTTGATCCCAAAAGTTAGGCTGAAAAAATAAACAACCCCAATGGTTTATATCAACACAACACACTAACAAGTTCATTGTGCTTTGTGCTTATGCACACACGCATGTACGGAGAGGACAAGTCAAGAGTTCCAGCCATTATCACAAATAACAGTTAAAACTCTGAAAGATGGGTGATTTAGGACTAACAAGTAGGAAAGGAACCATTCATATTTCACAGACACATAATGTTTGGAGACTGCAATGTTGCTCAATAAGCTACAAATATAGCTCATCTTTCGCAAAGGCAATCGCATATAATCAACTCTAGTTTTTGTATGCTCATTGCTCATGTTATAAATTATAATTAGTATCTAATATTCATACTTTCAGTTTGTAAATCTGATAAAAAAAAATTGTAAATTAGGCTAATTTTAAAAATTAATTAGATGTTGCAAGCTGGAAATCTCATAACCACAAGAGTATCAAGCAAGCAAACAAGGCCTACTTGTCCAGGGAATGCTTTAGATAATGCCTTGATAGTAGAATTTTGTAGCCAACTGTCGTCACTGGAGATATTTTTTGGATGATCTGTTCCATCTCTGACATCAGATGCTCCATCTACGCCACCACAGTTCACCATTAGACGGCCATTGGGCATCAGCTGATCCTTTAATTCCAACCAAGTTGTAACCTACATAAAAAATCATATACGAAATTTATTTTAAACGCGTGATAACGTGTGATGTGGCCATAATGGTGGACAAGGAAAGTATCAAGACACAGGAAATTGGATACAGCACAGAATTCTGGTTCTAGATAAATTAAAAAAAGAAAGGGACAGATATGGGAATAATAGCTAAGATACAACTAGCTACCTCATGGAGGTACATAGACCTCTAAAACTTACTAGGTTGTACAAATTATAAGTTCCCGATTATTACTTACTAGGCCTGACTTAACATTTAACTTGGACATACATATTTAAATACATAATTAACTGGAATCTTGTTGGTTTCAATCTTTTTTAGCTGTATTAAACCCTTAAGTCAGACTTCTGCATTACTTAACTGCTTGAGACGATTGATTTTGATTATAGATGCAATTTAATGGACTTTAAACTTTAGATGCTTTATGACTCAGCTCTTAACTTTTTAGCTTTTAGAATCTGTAGCATAATTTTAATCCTTCATTGAAAGGACAACAGGGGTAGGTGAAATTGGCTGACTGCATATCACAGGAAGAAGATCCAAAAATAAGAGGGACCAATACGGTTGTCTAAGTTTCTTGTGAAGGGAAATTTGAACAAGGTCTTGCCCTGGAGGATAGTTGCTAGGAAGAAACAAAAAAATTGAGCTTTATTTAATTGCTACTTCCCTTACTTTAGCTATAAAAAAATTAACATCACTTCCCTTGAACTTTTGTCAGAAGATGGTTGTGTCTTATGGGTGCTTTCTGACTTCCTTTTCCAACTTCACATTCATGCTCACAGGGAGTGTTTTCTCTGACCAAGCCAAAGCAGTATTCTGAATGGCACTCAAGGATTTCTTGTGCACATTCAAGATGAGTAGGAGGTGCTCTTATGGGTCTAAATTCATAGGTGTTTCTCTACCCTTATTTCCTCGGTCCTCCCATTATACCTTGGTTTAACAACTGCATTCACTGCATAACTTCTCATGGCATTTTTTTTTTTCACCACTCTTTCAAATTTTCTTCTAGCTTTCTGACCAGACTCAGAATGAGATTGTTCAAATGGATACTATACTCTACATGTTTTCAGATATCACTGTGTAAAATGTGGCTTGAAGACAAGATGATCACATGAGATGGTGTATTTATTGGAGAAGATAATAGAAGTAAACAATTGAAGAAATAGTTCAAACCTCGAATACCATGAAACAATATGAAAAGGTAAGGCACCAACTATTCATGGAAGATAGCACTCTTCATACCTCTTGCAACTGTGGCAAAACTTTTCCATCAGAAAACAAGTCAACAACAATGCCTGATATTTACTGCAAGAACAAGTTAGCAATACAGAAGAGAGAGAACTGCAAGAAATTGTGAAAATGAGGCATAACCAATGTATTCAGGAAGTATACACAAGAGCACGAAAATTACAAAAACAAATCCTTGAATTTGACCATCCACGCATTCCAAAGGTGGGCCAGGTAATACAAAGACATGTAGACAAGGAACTCACCAGCATACCCTCCAGAAATATTAACTGAAGGAGAAAGGGCATCACCAATGTGAACATTAAGTATGCCACCAGCTTGAGTAGGCTTCTCCAGATCAGACAGCCCAAAATACTCTCTTGCTTTATCAATCAACTAAAAATATTTAAAATATTCAATAAGGAAACAGATCATAACTAATGCAAAAAAGATTTAACTAAGATAAAACAAATGACATGACTGAAAATTGGAACCCTCTAATATCCTATGAAACATTTATTACACCTTGTATATTATTTTAATCTTGCTAATCATACCTCCAAGTACAGATTCAGTAAACAGTGCTGCTTAGTGACTCTAGTCTTAAGAGCTAAACAGATGAGACAGCACACCTTCTCAAGTTAAACATTTCAAGAAATGGACTGTAGACCAATTTTTTTTTTCTTAAGTGATATTTTCTGGTCAGCGACTTTTACACTGCTAATTCAAATGCTGTTGATCTTGTGTGGCGGACTTCTTTTTATTTTGAGCAATTTGTCCTACTTCTTGGCTGTTTGAGACAAGACTTCTGTCCATAACTTATAAAGTTTCAAATACAAATCTTGTGGCTAAATAAAATTCAGCATATGATACTTTGGCTGTTTGAGATAAGGCTTCTGTCCATAACTTATAAAGTTTCAAATACAATTTTTCTTTGTGGCTAAATAAACTTCAGCATAACTTTCAATTAATTGTATTTATTCCAGAAAGAATGTATTAAAGATTCTAAGGTGCTGGTGGGGTTAAGACCTTAGATATTGATGACTGCTTGAATACATATTCTTCCAAAACAAGTTAAAGAAACAGAGGTGACCCTTCAGCTGCCTTACATTTTCTCTCCAAGTCAAGGGGGAAAATCACTGACCTAGCAGGCCAACACCTTCAACATGACGTTGATTCCATTGGTAATGTTTTGTAGATTCCCATGACCTATAAATTGCACTAAGAATTCTATATGAGATAATGTTAGAGCCTTTCTTGGCATTGCCGCAGTAAAGTTGCAGCCATGGTCCAAATTACATCAGAACTGAAATAGGATAAAGCACATAGAAATGCTTAGTGGTTGAGTTGTCTTGGTAGATAACACTTCACACTGCAATAAAGTAATGACATGCCTTGGGAGTTATCATGTATTATATGGGGCTCAAAAGATCAATATCAGCGTTGCGATTTTGAGTACTTTGGTCAATAGTCCCAATGTGTTCTTTAAGCTACCACATGATACTAATTCAACATACCGAATAAGCTATAATTATATGTGCATAATTCAAGTAATCTAATTATAAAGATTGTCTAAACTTAGTACCTAGTCGTATATTACATTCAGATTTTCGGAAGTTAAAGGTGAGGTAAGTCATTAACTTGTGAAGCAAAGAGGTAGATGCAAATCATCAAATGCAGTTCTTTGAATTATTTAAAGAACTCAAGTCCAAAGCTTTTCAATTAGCAGAAGTAAAGGGTTACTAGAAGTGGCACATTGCAAATATGCAAGAGGATTAACCCATTTGACCATAGGACACTCACAATTTGATCAATCTCCCAACCTTCAAGCTGCAAAGATGGCCACAAGTCGAGCATCAGATGAGCAGCTGTTCCACCACCCTGGCTTGAACAATACTTTTAGTCAGGAAATCACAAATTTTTATGGTACAAAAGGTATTTTACCACGAGTCCAAAATGAAATGAATTACCAAGCCAAGGATGGCAATAGGACCTTCTGGAACAATAGCAGGCAAGCTAGCAAACTCATCCTGCACAATGCAGTAACCAATACAATGACTTTCTTACATTATAGGTTCAAATTCAATAGCACTATGACACATGCAAAGTCTTATCAAATGTATGAAACCACAGAATTTCTAGGAGCACTTAGAATAAACACATTGAAATATTGAAATGCACATACCCAGTAGGAAGCAGTCCATTTCTGGTGCTTGTAAACAATGCTATGCACATTTTCTGCATGAACCCAAAACATAAATAGCATTTAAACGAAGAATAAAATGATGGGTAACAATGAACGAACACGAAAGAAAAAGATTAACATACGAGAAGAGTCTAGGAGCAGCATTCTTGATGTGGGAGTGTCCACGATTACTATGTCATTGTAACCGCTCTTAATGGCCGTCAGTACTTGAAATTCTTCTTCTTCCTCCTCCTTTTTCTCTTCCAATTTCACTTCTTGCTTATCTGCCTTGGAGGCCTTGGTCTTGAGACTCTTGACTTTTCGTTTCCCATTACAGAACCAAAGTGAAACAGAGGATGTTGCTCTGCAGAAATGGTGACAGCGCTGTGAATGGTTGAAATGAATAGTAGCAGGCGACTGAGTTCGACTCGGACCGAGTTGCTGGGGTAACACTAGCAGGCTATTTGTTAGCAGAGCCATTGGTATTTTTAGTCTTCCATGCCTAACTTCACTTCACTCTTATCTGTTTGTATTGTATCTTTAGGCTCGTGGTCACTCAGAAAGGTGCAGTGCAGGGCCACCAACATCAAAGATTGTCTCTTTCTTTTTACCCATATCAGATTAGTGAGTCGGCTAACAAAGCCTTGAGGAGCTATTAATTTTAGTGAAAGGAAAAAGAAACTTTTGTGTTATGATTAGTTAAAAATCCGAAAGAGCGGACCTATTGATTTGATCAAAATCTGAATTATGCTTTTAATTTTGATTTCATGTATTGAAAAAATTGATTACTTAGGTATATAATGATTCTTTAGAGTTCCAATTTTAGGTTTTAAGGAGCTCAAAATTCGAGCTTAAAATTTAAAGT
Organism: Prunus kanzakura; assembly: GCA_020521455.1. Taxonomy (NCBI): domain Eukaryota; kingdom Viridiplantae; phylum Streptophyta; class Magnoliopsida; order Rosales; family Rosaceae; genus Prunus; species Prunus kanzakura. The sequence continues at coordinate 75,853 of BPUM01000194.1, forward strand.
CTACCATGTCAATAAACATGATGAAATATGAAGACGAGTGAGTAGAAATGAGATTTTCTCAACGTTTTCATTCTTTAAAGAACGAAAGTCCTATCTAGAGAACTTACGTGTATACACACATGTTATTTGGCCAACCTGACCTTATTGTAATTTAAATAACCGCACTCAACTTGTTTGAGTTTGGAGCATGACTTTTGTTTTCTTTCTCATTGTTTGAGAAAGTATTTAGATATATTTAGATTTTTAAAGTTGTGAAGAGGTTTTGCTGTCTAAATTTGTTAGGATTGTTCTAAACTCCAACTTCACTTCTTCTTGGACGAGTTTATAGCGTTGCATGCAGGTCGCTAGGTGATGTTCAAGCCAAGAGTCCATGCATATGAAGATTTATTACTGCATTAAAATCAAGACAAAACAAAAGGATAGGTAGGGTGCTGGGGAAGAAGGGGCAAATCCCCTGCACATTCTAAGTGCAGTACAAGACTTTTGACAAGCTGACCTGTTTTTAAAAACTCAGGATGCAGCTCTCCATTCTAAAGTTTGTGTCTTTGGAAGGCTAATATCTAAGCATATCCCAAATGACTGTACAAACCAATCCTATAATATTATATCACCTAAAACCCCCTGCTAATTAAGTAATTAAAATCCCCTAAACCACACCACAAAGAAAGATAATCCTATAAATATTTTATGTAGAGGCCTAAACAGCCTTCACAAGTGCATGCCATTGAAAATGCTGTATGCACCGTCTTGTGGCCGATTAGCAAGCTTAGTTGCAGCTCCATTTTGATATGCTTTGGCTGCTCCATTTGGGACATTTCTTTTGGTCTCAGAGCCCTGGAAGAAAGATTCCAACTGCCCACATGCTGCTTGGAACATATGATTGCTTGCTCCATTTGGGATATTTCTTTGGGGCATATCATTGCTTGCTCCATATGGGATATGCCTCTGGGACATATCATTGGCAGATCCATTTGGGATATTCCTTTTGCTCTCAGAGCCCTGTAAGAAAACATCCAACTGCCCACATGCCGCTGCTATAAGGCCTGCATGACATTGCAAATTGACAATTCAAGATTTACAAGCTATTGTGTTGCTTCTGTAATCTGATTTACAAGTCAGCAGAGAAGAATTTTGAATTTAGGTTTTCACAGAAATCCCATGAAGTAAGATTCAAATTATCAAACTGCAGCAATGAGGTACACAACCTGAAGAACCCTCTTCAGTACTCAAACATGTGACAAGTAAATATTTCTCACAAGAATCCAAGGAAAGATGCCTGGTTTGTGAGTTTAGCTGTTACTTGGGCCAGGCTAGCCAAATTTATTAGATATTGACTTGACCAGAAGCACAACCAGGTTGTAACAGACGAGTATCGGCTCTGTTTCTTAATCTTAGCTTTTCACCTTTTTCAATGATTATTTAAGCTCATAGATACCCAATAGATTGAATTCAGGGAAGATATTTTAGGCTAAGATCAAGTGGGGATTTCTTCTATGTCCAAGCTTCAGATAGGCAACAGATTTCTAGTAAATGAAGCAAAGATTACCATCAAGCTTGCCTAACTTCAGATTTTAATACCTTACCTTGACTGGCTTTTTCATTAATAGAAATATTACAGCTGAACTTGGCTTATTATTAACCAAGTCATATAGGAAGGCTTCAGTTGGTCTAAATTCTAAAAGAACAATATTGACCATGCTTCTTTTCAAGCTGAGTTCTGTCATGAATAGTCAGAGTCTTGTCTGAAGCTTTCAAAGGCACATTTATCTTGATTGTAATAATGGACTAAATGAAGGAAAGGTAACAATAATCCCAATTTCCAACCAAAAATTAACAACACAGATTTAGTATAAGTAAATATTCAGATGAATAAACAGCAAGGCTCCAGTTCATGTAACAAAGTATAATTGAACATGAAGTGAGTGTGAAACTTTTAAGGATGCATGAGACATGTACCTATAAATAAAGCAGAAGGTTTTCCTGGTCTTGATTTGAATTCAGGATGGAACTGGACACCAATGAAATATGGATGATTACGCAGCTCAACAATCTGTAACGTCAGTATAACACGTATTTGATCAAAATCACCACAGTAAACAAATCAATTGATTCTATAGTTACACAGACAAATAATGAAAATTTATACCTCCATGCGTTGGCCAGTTTCATCCTTGCCAGTGAAAGAGAGGCCAGCATTTTCAAGGCGTGCTACCATTTCAGGATTCACCTGAATCCAACAGAATTAGCCCTCCTGACAAAAAAGTATCTTATAATACAATCATTTTCATTGGGATGCCGCTTACCTCATATCTGTGTCGATGTCTCTCATCGATGAAGCGCTTGTTTCCATATCTAACAAAATTCAAATTTCAAAGATTAGCCAACACAGGCATCTCATTCAGCATGCTGGTACCCTCTGATTTTCATGTGTATCAAGTTACTGATTGATCTATGCAGATCAATAAATCTTCTCATAAGCTTTGGTTCTTATGAAAAATGTGATATGTACAGATCAAATGTGCGTATTTCTTTCCAAATTAGTACTCACAGTTTAGCTGATTTGCATTCTGTAGACTGAAAATACGTTCTCCTGGATCCAAGGCGCATGGTGGCTCCCATATGTGTTGTTGAACCCTGCTTTACAAGGTCCAGAGATTAGATAAATGGGAAAGGCAGGATATTGAGTTCCATTCAATGAAACCTAAAACTCGAAAACACGATGCAGACCTCTGGCATAAATATAACACAGGGATTCTTAGTGTTAGGATCAAATTCTGTGCTGTTAGCATCTTTCAGACCAAGAACAGATCGTGCAAACTCAATGACAGCAATCTGCATTCCTAGACAAATGCCAAGGAATGGAATTCTCTTTTCCCGGGCATATTTTGCTGCAAGAATTTTCCCTTGCACTCCTCTGTCCCCAAACCCTCCGGGAACGAGAACACCATCTGCACCCTGAAGATACAGGCCAATCAGAAGGCTAACAAAAAAGCAACTGCAACTCAAGGCTATTAAACCTAAATACACACCTTCAACAACTTCCAGGCAGCTTTATAAGCATCAGGATTCTGCAATATGATACATTTTTTTGTCAAGTTTTGATATAAGGTAAAATGTAAACATTGCTAGAACTGAATATCAATATATAACTCGTCCAAAAAAAATGAATATCAATATATAACAACCTCTTTTGCAGTTGCGTCTTCAAGGTCACCAGCTGGAACCCAATCCACGAAAAGTTTCTTGCCACGAGCAACAGAAGAATGCACAAGAGCCTGCAGAAATAACTACAGATTATATATCCAACCCCAGCATACTTTGTCCTCCCCGACTTCAAATTTAAGTATCACAAGAATGAAAGCAAAATAATTAGAACTTGATAATAGAATTGTACCATGTTTGTATTACCACAACCACAAAGTGAAGCTGGAAAAAAAAATTAACACAGTAATTTTGTTCCAAAATTTACTCCCACCAAGTATCTTCCTGAAATTTATCTTGCTGTTTACATTTGGTATGGTTAATATGTTCACAAGCTCATATCTAAACATATCAGAGTCACTTTCCCCTGCACTGGACCGGTTTCTAAAGCACTAAGAAATGTAATAATTTGATGATGAAATCATAAACTATAGGAATCAGAATTCAACATAGCTATCATCTTTACCAGATAACCTCATATCAAAACATAACAGAAGGCTAACATGGAGAAAACTAATTTTTTTTTCGTGTTATCTACTTTACAGATCCTAGTTCTGAGCTCAAATCTTGGGCAAGGATTTAAGAATTGTAATTTTTAAGTACTGCATTTATAAATGCAGCAAGCAACCATCTTTAGAAATTAGATTATCGTCTGATTTAAACACCAATTCATAGTGAAGAAGTGGTAGCTAGGTGCACCTTTATTACAGAGAGGTAGGCATCTGAAAGCCTCGTATACTTCCCGACCATGGCAATGCGAACCTGTTATGCAAATGACATTAGAATTTCAATTTTTTGGCAACAAAAGGAAATAAAAGTATGTCATTGGGCATGTCTTTGGAGCTAAGACCTACCGGCTCGTGCAACATGTCACAAATTTCAGCCCTAGAAGTCCATTCCTCTAATTCAGGTTCCCTTGTTAATCTGCACATTATGGAGCATTTGTGTAGATGAATGTTAGAAAACTAAACAGTGAGATCAACTGATGCACAGTGCATATGGATTACATCCCAAAAGTTACAGGAAAGAAAATGAGAAGAGTTCATGAGACAAACCCCTGAAGGTTCAGCACTTTAAAGATTGCTTCATGAGCCTTCTGATCCTATTTGAGAAGAAGCAGGACAAAAATTCCATGTGACAGTTGGAGAATGAAGATAACTTCAGCTTAAGAAGATGCATTTCAGAAGTTGTAGAGAACTACTCACTCTTAACAGTAATGGAATGTGCCAGATGTTGGAAACATCGTAGAGAGTGATGATGTTCTCTTTCTACAAAATATTTAGCAGCTTCAGTAAAGTATTCATCTTGCAAAGCAGATAGAAATTCGTTTCAAGTAGTATGCTTGAACTAGAACTTATCAAACATACCTGGACATGGCAAAACTGACTGACTTTCGTCTTTACGTTCTCTTCTAGTGCCTGTAAATTTAGAATCTTAAGCCAACATGACAAAGCAAACACGGGAAAAAGATAGAGAGAGAGAGAGAGAGAGAGAGAGAGAGAGAGAGAGAGAGACAGAGAGAGAGAGACAGATAGACAGACCATTGTGCTGCGACAAGCTATCAAATGTGGTGTCAAACCCAGGCACCTCAGTCCACGAACACTGTGCTGGGTTGGTTTTGTTTTCTGAACATAATGAGCATAATTAAGTACATTCATTAGAGCAATTTAGTAGTTTTCTCTCATGACTGAGAAATATAAACAGAGGTTAAATCATCTATCTATAAGAAAAAAGCTAGTAAACAGACAATTATAAGAATCTAACCTGTTCACCAACAACATTCAAAACAGGCACAAGGCTGACATGAATCAAGCAAAAGTTGTCACTACCTGAAATAAACAAACATCGATGGAAAAGAAAAGAAAAAAGTCAAGTAACTAAATGATCAGATCAGAAAGAATGTGTGCCATGCCAACATATATAATTCTGTCATATGGAGTTTCGTATTCAATTTGCTTACCTACACGGTATGAGAATTGTCCTAATGCCTCAATAAAAGGCATGGATTCAATATCACCTACAACCAGGAAGTTTTCAGTAATTTGAAATAGCCATTGAAACAGCTGATGCTGCCAGAAATCAAGAACATTGTTGTGGAAAATATAGATGTACCTATAGTTCCACCCAATTCTATGACACAAACATCAGCTGGACCTGACTTCCCATCCACTGGTATTTGTGCTACACGCTCAATCCACTCTTGGATAGCATCTGTGATGTGAGGAACAACCTACAGATAAAAAAAATATATAAGAAAAGAAAGGGACCAGGTAAAATATAGCCAGAAAAATGACTCATACTAGGTAGACAAAAACCTGGACAGTTTTTCCTAGATAATCTCCCCTTCTTTCTCTGTCAATAACATCCTGTGACACAACACAAGGAAAAAAAAAATCAAACGTTTGATAAAGAGATTTTTGGAATCTGCAGTAGTAGGTATATAAAAATATAATAAAGAGGATATATATATATATATAAATGTGCAATTTAACCCACTTGCCTGGTAAATCTTTCCGGTAGTAATATTATTATCACGGGTCAGCTTGATATCTAGAAATCGCTCATAGTTTCCAAGGTCCAAGTCCACCTGTGAAAATTTTAAAAAAAGAAAAAACCAAATTAGAAAATAAAAAGTCTGTGATTCTTCCACGTTTTTTAAGACTTTGACACTTGAGTCCAAAATTTCTCATTGGTAATTGCAACCATTTAATTCTTTTTAACTCTGTACTTGTATGGTGGAATTCAAATTGTTGTGTCACAGAGTGAAAAGGCATATGATCTTATAAAAGACAACAGAAATTTCCCAGCGGGATAATGACAAAAGCTTCCTACAGAAATGTCCCTCAAAAGTAAAAGAATCATCTAGGAAGGAAGAGGGCAGAAGAGTAAGTTGATGTACCTCACCACCATCATCTAAGACAAACACTTCACCATGTTCAACAGGGGACATAGTTCCAGCATCAGTGTTTAAGTAAGGATCTGAATTACATAAGAAAAAGAAAAATGGTGATCAGGTCAAGAGGGTGAGAGAGAGAGAGAGAGAGAGAGAGCAGCTTAAACTTATATGTATCAGGCATTATATAGAAGAAAAAAATTGCAGTCACTCAGATTTGTGTTCTCACTGGAACACTATCTGAAATTCAGACGAAGAAAAAGAAAACTTTAGCAGAAAAAAGCTAAATCTGATACATCTTTTTTCCCCATTAAAAGATAAAGAGAGAGAAAAGTGGATGAGCTTTCCAACAAAAAGAGCATAATGGGTTGACTCAAAAAGTTAAAACAACAGAGATGAGCAACATCACACAGAATTAAAATGAAAACAGAAGAAGAAGAACAAAAGGAAGCAGAAGAGGAGGAGAAAGATACCAATCTTAATGGAAGTGACCCGAAGCCCACAAGCCTTTAGAAGCAGGCCAATACTACTAGCAGTCACTCCTTTCCCAAGACCACTCACAACTCCACCAGTCACCAAAACGTACTTCATTTCTTCTCTGCTTCTTCTTCTTCTTCTTCTTCTTCTTCTTCTTCTTCTTTGACAAACGCCAACTTAGCCCCTCTCCTGTTTCCTACACAAGAGAAACATAACCATCACCCTAATAAGCATTTTAATCTCCGCCATTAGCTGTGGAAAGAAGAAGAAAAGAGAAAGAAAAAGACATAATTTTTTTGGTTGGTTAAAACTTATAAACACAACCCACCAGCCACCGGAACAGTGTTTGAAAGGCAGAGCAGCAGAGCAGGAGCTGCTAATTCTTATTTTCTTAATTTGCAATTCTTGGTGTTTTTGAACGTTATCTGATTTCTCTCTCTTTAATCCAACACAGAGGTGCAAAGAGCATGAGCTATATCATACAAAAGCCAAAGCAAGAAAAACCATCAACAGTTTCTTAACAGCAACAAACACATAGAAAGAGAGACAGAACAAGAGATAGAGAGAGAGAGATGAGAATGAAAAGGTAGTTGCAATGAGGAATGGTTAGGCACAAGGGCGGCCTTTTATAGGCAAAATTGGGAATACAAAATTAGAAATTACAACCCAAAAAAAAAAATTTTGCACTTTCCCTCTAAAATCTATAATTAAAAAAATGACTACAATTTTGTTTTCCATTTATTTATGAGTAATGCTATTTAGACACACAACATTGACCACATTAGCTGATTATCTTATGTGGCAATTAATGAATGTTGCCATGAGGCCACTTACTAGGAACGCAAAGGTTTTTTAATTTGTTTTTTAATTGAAATGGCGACATTCATTAATTGACTTGGCATAACACATCAATTGCCACATAAAATGGTCAGCTAAGGTGGTCAATGTTGTGTGTCTAAATAGCATTACTCTTTATTTATTTATCACGTCACAGCTGCAGCAGAGCAGCAAAGGCATACCCCATCCCACCAATAAATTGTAAGTGAACAAAAATATTACCTCCTCTTATACGCATTAATTTTATTTTAATTTTATAAAAATTAAATAAAGAAGAAACTGGTCGGTTGGATAATTCTTCCTGTTATCAATTTAATACAAATTTTCCAAACAATTTTGGGTTCTCAATCTATGCACTTTTCCGCCAACTTGGACCATTTTGAAGCCATACTAACTACCATATCCTCTCTCTCTCTCTCTCTCTCTCTCTCTCTCTCTCTCTCTCTCTCTCTCTCCCTCTCTTCGTTTGCATATATCAAGTTGATCCTCCCATGTATTGTAACCTCCTCAGGTTGTTACCAAATAATGTCAAAAGAGTTCCCTCCATATACCTTTAAATTAGAGGGATGATTTGGCACTCCAAAGTTTCATTTAAATTACCTCATGCACTATTCATCTGTGAGTTGAGGAGCATGGAATGTAGGATTTGGAGTGCCAAAATAATCCCGTTAAATTATGCTACTCTCCTTATTATAAAATGTTGATCGCTTCTTCATTTTTTTCTTCTTTTTTACTTTCGTCCCAAATTTATGTAGAATACTGCTTTTGTACCACATTGTTTGATTTTGTACCACATTGTTTGATCACTACTTTACTATATATACGGATGCGACCTATAGAGATGTGGTGAGTAATGTAATTAATAAATATGGTACAAATAATATTATTCATTTATGTAACATGTGTATTCTTGTACACCCAACATAATGATGCATTTACTTCCTTGTACCAGAGACACCAAACAACATAATTACATTTGCTGCGAAATTCTCTGTGATTATAAAATTTCAACTTTTGAGATAGATCACAGATTTTCTATCCCCAACAAGTATTCGATTCTTTACCCCCTCCCTCCCTAGAATAAAAAAACAAAAAGAAACAAAAAAAACCCAGATGATGTTTATTACAAATTAAACTTAACTAATCGCATAATTAATTCCTCCACTTGATCCATATCGCATGTCTATTCAGAGCATATATAGTACAATAACATTAACATAAAACTAATGTTAGTAGAACTACAAGAGAAGACGTAATCTTAGTTACGAGGATAATATAGTTTTACTACCTGTAAAATTATATTATCCTTATAAGTTAGATTGCGTTTGTATATATTTTATCGATAAGAGATAAAGGTTATCAAAATGGTAATACTTGGCGTTCACTGATTGGTTTAAACCCTGGTTTGAGCTTGGCTTTGGAAAAACATTGCTCCATCATCTCCCATCTGTAATTTGCTTTCCGTTCGTTGTTTGTCGGGTGTAATTTGGCTTCTTTCTTTTCTAGTAAGAGGCCTGTGCTTGGTTTTCTTTTGTCAAAATCAAATATATAGTGATACTATAAAATAACAGTTGAACAAGACAAAGAGGTTCCGCCCAAATACAGGTGGGTAGTTTTTTTTTTAATTTTTTTTGGTCGGGTGGGAGTTTGTTAGTTAATTCAGGAGTGACTGAGTGGTGAGACCAATACCAAAGAAAAACACTTAGAATTCCATTGTTTTTTTTAAAATTATTTTTCTCAACTCTCTCACATAAAATGAAATGCAACTCATGATATCGCACAATTGATGTAAAATCACCTTAATTCGAGATATTAATATTCCCAAATGATATACTAAATTATTGGTCGAATGATAGTACGTTGATGATTTTCTAGAGATAACACCACTCTTTAAGTATAGTATCTATCTATAGCATCTAAAGTCGGTAGTTTTGTCATGCAGATTAGATAAAAAGAGGTGTCAATGGCATGGTGATGATATTGCTTTAGGCTCTAGTCATGCGATGGGTGTTACTTGCACCTCTTTTTTGGTGTTAAAATGCTGCACTTATGCAATGCCACACAGCCCAAATCAAATTCAATCTTTTTTAGGACCACATGTATAGGGGTAAATGCTCGTAAGTTAATCACTCGAGCTACGCTCTTTACAATCAAATTCAATCTTTTTTAGGACCACATGTATAGGAGTAAATGCTCGTAAGTTAACCACTTGAGCTACGCTCCTTACAATCAAATTCAATCTTTGAGGAGAAAGAATATTTTCCATTAATTATGTATCTTCCATAATTTGATAAAAGAAGAAGAAAAGAAATAGAACCCTATGCACCTATTCTTTTTTCCGTTTTTCTTTTCAATTATACTTGTATAATAACTATGAGTAATGAGTGGCACCCGACCAACCACTTGCTAATTACTTTCCTATTAATTAGACCTATGCCAACTTACCCCACCAAGGTATAATTAATGACCCAATAGTGTTTTAATGTAAGAAGGGCTCCACCCTTCTTCTTTTTCTTTTCTTTTTTTAAATTTTGTGACTGAAATTAATTCTTGTTTCACAAGAAAAGAAGAAAAAAAAAGAGATTTGTTGTGTTTTCACAAAACCACATCAGGTTTTAAAAATTACACCAACACCCCATAAGGTTTCAGTTTATTTTCACAAAACTCCTTTTTGTTGATTGTTCGTCCAGAAATTGATGACTTCATTGAAAAAAAAACTTATGCAAATGATAAAATTAACCTCAATGAATGTATATGCAATCTAATCTCAAAGGCCAACTTTGTCATTTTGAGATTTTTTATATATATAAAATCATCAATCTTTAATCGAAAAGGGGTTTTGTGAAAACAATTTGAAATCTCAACGGGTGTTCGTATAATTTCTTAAACTTAAGGGAATTTTGTGAAAAAGTCAAAAACTTCATGGAGTGTTAGTGTAAATAACTCTTATTTAATCAGATAAGCAGAAGAAAAATAATAGTGAGGGCAGTGTGGAAGTAAAGGATATTCGCATGCATTCAGATTGATAGATGAAATAAAGCTTTATTGGTTTGCATCCACACCCACTTTCCGAAAGTATTATAAAGAAGAATATAATTGAAACAAAGACCAAGAAATGGGGTCAAAAATGAAGGATAAAAAGACTTTGTGGAAAACTCATAGGATAGAACAACCAACCAAAAAGGAAAAAGAAGACTGAACAAGCATCCTTATATCCCAAGAAAACTACCTATCAACTAACCAACCAACGGCCAACGAAACAATCTACCACTCACTTGTTTTCTTTCTTTAAATTATTCCGATCTTAAGATAATTTTATCCCATGTATACAAATCAAGTAATTACAGCAGAAAAGTGACAATAATTGTTTCTTATAGCACTAAACTTACTATCATTCAACTAACTAATTCGCGTTAGTTTGTACGGTACTGATAATTAGCGTGCCATAAAAAAGAGATTAGAAATGCTCATTTCCAACTTTTTGAAATGAATAACTCACGCATTATTGAACCAACTAGATCTTTTAAGAGAAAGATGATAAATTGCACTAGTTTAGTGGTATTTCTCTTTCTAATAGTAGACGAGGTTCATATTTAAGAACCCCTCTATCATTGATTTGTTTTTAGAAAAAAATTATTGAAGTACGCTCATATTTTCCATGTAAAGGGACAATATGCAGACTTCAAATTAAGCTCTAGTTTGTATAGTCAATTTGTATAGTAAGGTCCCATTCCAACTCTCCTAAATTTGTATAGTCAATTTTTGTTGTTGAGATGATAAGAAACTTCCAAATGATATACCCTATCCTGCTCTTTATGGTCTTCCTTATCTTTGATCACCTTATCAATTTTTGCGTAAGTATTTGCATAAATTTATGCATTAAACTTAATTTTAATAATTAAGATTTGAGAGCTAGAATCTCTACCTTTCGTCATCTGTCATATGTCACTTGACTTAAGACTTACGAGTCACGAGTCACACATTAAATCTGTGGGTGTTTGTTGTTTAATAAATTACTATCTTTTTATTTTTTAAAAAGGAAATTCTAAAAACTTTAATTTATTTACAATGCACGACATATAATATATACCTTCAACGCTCATTTGGTATGTCAGATTGTACTGACTAATTTATGTCGGATAGTATTAATTTGTTCCGGAGAATACTGATTATTTATCCATAATATTATAAGGCGTTTGGTGCTATTCCGGATAAATAGTCTGACTAAGTTATATTGTGTTTGGTGTTGTTCCGGATAACATCGGATCAGGCTATTTTTTTACAAACAATTCTTTGATAATTTAAGTGGAAATATAGACAATATAATTTGCATATATATAATTAAGAAGAAAAAAAGAATATATTGAAACCCAACAAAAGCAGGCAAAAAGAGAATCAACAGCCAACAGTAACAACACGGAAATAACCAGAAAACAAACCAACAAAGCACCAAAAGTAGAAGAAAAAAAATACAACAAGAAAAACATAGCCACACTAATCGCTAACTTGGGATGATAATTTGATTATTGAGTTGGATACTTGGAGAAGATGAAATACATAAACAAAAAAACGCAAGAAAAACTAAGCAGAATGTATTGAGTTGGATACACAGCCGCATGATGATTATTTGATTATTGAGTTGGATACACAGCCGCATCTATTTTTCCAATACAGCAAGAAAAAAAAAGGTCAAAAAGGAAAAACTCATAACCTAATTTCCACAAAAATTTAATAAAAGAGGAAATATATAAAGAAAGAGAAGATGAAGAGAGAAGAAGAGAGAAGAAGCATATTTTGGGGTGGGGGGGAGGGAGAGAGAGAGAGAGATATGGATACCTGGAGAAGAGTAAAGAGATTGCAGAGAAGAAGACGAAAATAGCGCCATTGGACTTTTCACATGAACGTGTGTGTTCTTTTTCCCTAGCTGTATAATTAAGCATGTATTATCTAAATCAAGGTGTGTGAGTTGTATTAGTTAGTCAAGTAAGGATGTTAGCCCAACCCGTATAAAATAGTCAGGTAATTAAATAATATAAGTTGACACCAAACACCTGATATGGACTATTTACTCCTATCCAGAATCTAATACGGTGTGCCAAATGAGCCCTTATAACTCCCAAAAACTTGTAGAGGAATGTTTCTCTTAATTTTTATCGATGGTTGTTTAACTAAATTCCAAGAGGAACCGTGTAGTTATTTAAAAAAATAGGGAGAAAACTAACTGTTTCTTGTTTCCTCAATTGTTTGAAAACTGCCAAAGGCATGCATGCAGGCCAAACAACAAGAAAGAGACTCGGGGCCACTGAAAAAATAGCATTATGTATTCGTAAATCATGCAAACAAATGTTTGTTCCATTTTTGTTTATTTTTAAAAGAAGCCGAATGTTCGACCGAATTCCCAAATGTTTTGAGTTGGACCGATTTTCAAATGTGTAGAATCCGATGGACCGAATATAAGATTAATAATACTAGAGTTACCAAATTTTTTACGGAAGATCAAAGATGTGACATAGGATATGATAATATTTTATTTATATGTATTATAATTATATATGAAGAAAATCCTCTTTGTCAATAAGAAGAGTAAAACGTCAATTTGTTCATTCGGTATTGGATGGACTAAAAAACAAATTTAAAAATTAATGACAATGTAGTAATTCAACATTACCTCCACAAACTTTTCCCTCTCTATCACAACCACCCTACCTTTTTCTCACCTCAATAATTTCTATTACAATTTCAAATAACTGTAATCAAATATAAGTACGTTTCAAAATCAGTCAACGCGGCTACAAATGAAACACCGCAATATCAGTTGAGTTTTGAAGTCTTTCAAATTTGCCTTAAGGTTGGTAGCATTAGTGTGAAAATGGCATAATAAATAAGTACACGTGGTGCTGACTAAGCTTATCCTTCGATGTAAACTATATAAAAAATTCAACGTGGATGAGTTTTGAAAGCTATATATAATGTATATTTTGGGTAGGTGGGGTGAACAGGTATTTGTTAATGTGGACCCATTACCAACTGAACACCTCATATTTACATGTCACCACGTCAGCGTTGACATTAATACGTGTCAGACTCCTTCTCCTTCTCCTTCTCCTTCTCCTTCTCGGGAGGCACGCCCTCGACCCCTCTCTTTTGAAACCATGCCCTCTAATGTCTTGCATTGGCCTCCAGATGCGCAACACAAAATCTGCCCGCCTTGCCGGCCAAATTTGCATGCAGAGAAGGTGTCTGTAGAAAGGCATCAATGAGCCTCATTGGCACCAACCATTTGGGCATTGACCATTCGTGCGACCTTTTTTAATATTTTATAATTTCCTCTGTGTCCCAATGGACCCAAATGATCATTTGTAAATAGCAATGGCAGCCTTAATTATTTGGCCTTTTGTTTTTCTTCTTTCTTTTTAGTGAAGGATATTATTATATCCACTTGCTTTTCCAAGTAAAAAAAAGAATTCACAGCTTGCCATTGAGGCACGGGTTGTGGCCCATTAGCAAGATAGAGTCGTAGAGGCATGTTAATAATAAAATTCCGTGACTTTAGGGCAAAGGAAGTCAAGCTGCCAATGGTTACCTTGTGGCCCAAAAAAGAAAAGAAAAAACCCCAGTGGTTTTCCTGTATATGCGTATGCAGAAAGTCCGAGTGCAAACACGTGAAAGCTTTCCACATGGTTACAGTAGGTTATTGTTGGTGCGCGAAGGTGGTTAGAAACTGACAAAACCTACAGTAGTTTTCCCCCTTGCGTCACTAGGGCAACCTAATTTATTAGAAAACCGATTCACATATACGTACTCTACAGCTTCTTGTGTTTGACCTAAAAATTGAAGCTCTCAAGAGTCGATGTATATCAAGTTAGTTAACATGTTCTTCATCACATGCAGCCCCATCACTTGTGGGAAGAAACAAACTAACATGGTAAAACATAAGCCGGAGAATGAGGGCCGGAAGTTTCGAACTCAAAACCTCCTTATAAGTGTACGTAACGTAACGCATGTTAAACAACGACTGAACCTAAAAAAAACTTAAGCATGTATATGTATATATATATATCAACAAGACAAGTTGTCACTATGGCATCAAGGAAATTTTATAGGTGCACGTAACAAATGTATCACACATGTGAGCGAAACATGTAGTCTTTAAAGCCGTGATGTCACTACTCATGGAACTATGTTTCCCATTTTAGGAGGCAATCAATCATACACGTGAATCGCAAAATATTGTCCTTCCCACATTGATAAGCGATATTGATTCCATTTCTTCAACAAAACCTAGCACAAAGTCTTTGCTTGTGATACTTTTTGGAATTTACTCGCAATTTCTTAGGCAATAAAATCATCACCTTTAACAGTCTTGTCTAGTATCATATTAACTTACTATGCGATTAGATGGCAAGTCCAAATTATTTGAATGAAAAAGAAAAACCATATATGTCATAAAAGGATTATTTGATCAATGAAAGAAATTGTGTTAGCAATGAATACGTTTTTCTATCTTGCTTAGAAAAATTATGCGTATTCTAATACGTGTATAATCATTAATACATGCAACCAAATTTAAAATTAAATTTCACTCTTTTTATATATAAAAAAAAATTAATTAAACTTTGCATTTTAATGATTGTAACGTGCAATAAAATTTCCTATAGACTCAAATAAATGACGTTAGTATGTGATGTGGTGTTTTAGATACAACATAATTTCCTCTTGCTTGGATGCAAAGACAAGATGAAAATGAAAAATGGAGGAAGGAAAGAAGCAAAAGTGAGGTATAATTTTCTTCATGGGTCTACCTTTTCTAAATCACTTTTTAATACTTTTTTGCTAACCATAAAATATTTATTTATTTTCCTTCTTCCTTACGCAATAAAATTATCACCTTTAACAGTCTTGTCTAATTTAACTAGACGATGATAATTGAACGATATCTTAAAAAAAATATGAATCACTGAAAATTATGAGACAATGTTGTGGAGTGGCTCTGAACGAGTGATTAGCATCATATTAACTTACTATGAGATTAGATGGCAAGTCCAAATTATTTGAATTAAAAAGAAAAACCATATATGTCATAAAAGGATTATTTGATCAATGAAAGAAATTGTGTTAGCAATGAATACGTTTTTCTCTCTTGCTTAAAAAAATTATGCGTATTCTAATATGTGTATAATCATTAATACGTGCAACCAAATTTAAAATGAAATTTCATTCTTTTTATATAAAAATAATAATGGATATTTGTAGAAATGTCACCTGAACTTATACCTTAGTTTCAATTTGTCATCTTAAAAAAAAATTTAAGAGAAATGTCACCTAAATTTTTCAAAATCTATAATTTGTCATCTGACTTTAACATCATCCAATTTTTCATCCATGATTAAGGGTATTTTAGTCTTGCCATTTTTAAGGGTAGTTTAAAAATGGAAAAAACATTATACAAAATTGTATATATTTTAAAATAAACCATTAAAAATCAAGATTCTTTCCTACCAAACATTAAAAAATTGAAAATTGCATTTTTTTTCTATCCCCCTGTCATCTCTCTCTATTCTCCATTCCTCCCCAACCACACCTCCCCTCTTTGTTTTTGTTTTCTCCCCCAAGACCTGAGCACCTCATCCCCACCTGCAACCCACCTCCATAAAAAGCGTACAAGATGCAGATGTGAGATATGGCAAGTGTTGCAAATCAAATGTTTTTTTTTAATACAAGAATTACAGGAAAGAAAGTGATGGTAGAGATGGTGCCAAACAAACCTTTTTTTTATATATTATATTTATTTATTTAAGGAATGTCATTAAACTGCAGATAGGTAGAATATTCAAACTACACATTGTAATAGGAACAATAAAATCTAAACTGATTGGACAAAATTCCCAGACAATTTAGTTTTCTGCTGAGAAAACACACAACACCAATATATGTACGGGAAGAAAAAAAACAGAGAAGAGGGGAGGTGTGGTTGGGGAGGAAGGGAGAATAGAGAGAGAAGACAGGGGATGGAAAAAAATGCAATTTTCAATTTTTTAATGTTTGATAGGAAAGAATCTTGATTTTTAATGGTTTATTTTAAAATATATACAATTTTGTATAATGATTTTTTCATTTTTAAACCACCCTTAAAAATGAAAAGACTAAAATACCCTTAATCATGGATGAAAAATTGGATGATGTTAAAGTCAGATAACAAATTAGATTTTGAAAAATTCATGTGACATTTCTCTTAATTTTTTTTTTTAAGATGACAAATTGAAACTAAGGTATAAATGCAGGTGACATTTCTACAAATATCCCAAAAAATAATAATTAAACTTTCCATTTTAATGATTGTAACGTGTAATAAAATTTCCTATAGACTCAAATAAATGACGTTAGTATGTGATGTGGTGTTTTAGATACAACATAATTTCCTCTTGTTTGGATGCAAAGACAAGATGAAAATGAAAAAGACAAGATGAAAATGAAAAATGGAGGAAGGAAAAGAAGAAAAAGTGAGGTATAATTTTCTTCATGGGTCTCCCTTTTCTAAATCACTTTTTAATACTTTTTTGCTAACCATAAAATATTTATTTATTTTCCTTTTTCCTTATGCAACAAAATTATCACCTTTAACGGTCTTGTCTAATTTGACTAGACGATGATAATTGAACGATATCTTAAAAAAAATATCAATCATTGAAATTATGAGACAACGTTGTAGAGTAGGTATGAACGAGTGATTAGCATCATATTAACTTATTGTGTGATTATCTGAACGAATGATTAACATCATATTAACTTACTATACGATTAGAGCTTAAGTGCCCTGTACATTTATATACCCTTTTACTCTTTTGGAATTTGCAATTTTGTGCATGTGATAGCATAGCATATTATAGATGGCAAGTTCTAATTATTTGAATGAAAAAGAAAAACCATATATGTCACAAAAGGATTATTTGATCAATGAAAGAAATTGTGTTAGCAATGAATACGTTTTTCTATCTTGGTTAGAAAAATTTTGTATATTCAAAACACCGTGTGGTAAGAAATTCACTTGTATATGCATATTATAATACGCGTATAATCATTAATACATGCAACCAAACTTAAAATGAAATTTCACTCTCTTGAAAAAAAAAAAAATTTAAACTTTGCATTTTAATGATTGTAACGTGTAATAATATTTACTATAGACTCAAATAAATGACGTAATTAGTATGTGACGTACTGTTTTAGATACAATGTAATTTCCCCTTGTTTGGATGCAAAGAAAAATGGAGGGAGGAAAGATTAAAAAGTGAGGTATAATTTTCTTCATGGGTCCCCCTTTTCTAAATCACTTTTTTTTTTAATCTTTAGAAGTCGGCCAAGCGCTGAAAATTATTATGATGCAATTCTTTTTCCATTTATTTTTTCTTGTTGAAAATAAAAACTTTTGACTGAAAAAAGAAAAACTGGTTGAACGTGGTCTGCAGAGCTACACGTGAGCCGCGGCAGAGAAGACGAGGTCACGGTTATTGTCGGTTATGGCAGTTGCCACGTTAGGGACACGTGCTATTATCTTCGGGTGTTTGTTAGGTGGTCCCGCCTGGGCTTGACGGTTGACCGTTCCTCTGTACGGTAGCTTGACCCTACCAATCCCAACTGCTGCCGACATCATTTCTTTAATGATATTTTTCCTTCGTTGGTCCAGTACCAGGGTATCGATTCTCGTATAAAATTGTTTCAACAAACGTATTGTATTTTGCTTTCATGTAGTCTTTTGAAGGTGATAATTCTATGTTAATATGCTATATTAAGCATAAAAATACAACTAGCCACCTACCTCAAATTTTAAGATATTTTACCGATAACCTCAATCTCGTCTCGAAGAAAATATTAATATAAACAAACGATAATTTTATGTGTAAAATTTAGTTTCGAATGATGACAATCTAACAATATAATATGTAACATGTTAGATCATCAAATTTTTTTTTTATTTCTTAGTTGCGTGAATGGAATGTGAGAAATTCGAACTTGAGATATTTTCAAAGTTGAAAAATTGACAATTACAATCCAAATTCTACATACTATAGTTTCTCTCTTTCTAAATTCTACCATAACAAATTAGTTTGTTTTTACTTGTTAGAGTAAGGAAGTTTGCTTACGTGGTTAGTGCTTACCTAAACAAGAAAAGACTTTTCCGAGGTTATGGACCTATAATTAATTAATTAATTATGATTTAATTAGTTTATCGTCCTTACATTGCATACGCATCACATGACATATACACGACTATCAACAGAATATTATAAATGAAAAATGAGTTTATTTTAATAGTTTTTAGGACAAAAGTGGATAACATTAGTTTATCTAGAAGTGTTGTTTAATCAAGAAGACATCAAACATCAGAGGCATAGAAAAGAGGACGTGGATTTTGGTAAAGCACAAGCAGCGGGGCCGACACTTAACCGGAGTTGGCTAATCTCAGGACCTCCATCCTCTACTTTTTCCACAGAGTCAAGCAGTCAATTTGGCACAAAACAGTGGGATTAAGTAATTGGTTTTGGCTCAAGGCTCGATCAATATCATAGTGCAGCTCTAGGTGCGACCTTAGTTATTATACCTGTTTCTTTTCTTGTTTGTTTCTAACCTACCTCGTGTTATAACTTCATTGGTTCATTAAAAACAATTGTGCGCCCATAGAAACGTTACAATTGGTCCTAGGATTCCCCCATGAAGATTATATATAAGGATTAAACCTCTTTATTTTTACTTTTATACAAGCAATACCGTGGGAGGAGGATTCCCCCAATGTATATTGGACTACCTGTAATACATGAATTTGTTATATTAATTAGGGAAAGATTTTCCTATTATCAATTGTATAAAACAATGAGTTTATCTTTCTTATCACGTGATTAATTATAATAGAAAGAAAAACCCCCAAGAGAGTTTAATTTGTAACCTAGAAAACGCCAAAAAACTAATTCCGGAGGATCTTTATATAATGATTGGTCAACTTCAGCACATGATCGGCTTCTTTTGACTTGTCCTGGCCTCAGGCCTGGCTATTAATTTGTATATGTGTGTGGGTGATAACTCCTGATGACCACGTGTCATTAGGCAATCAGACACAGTGCAGAGATGAAGGAGCCAGTCAGCCCTTAATTCAGGGATCGAGGAAACCCAAAATGTCCGGCATGATTATTTGTGTTAGGCATGCAATGCACTTGCAACTTTGTCAATGCATATAGCCTCAAATTAAACAAAAAGGACATTTTTTTCTCGAATATTGCTGCCTTCTCATTTTAAAGTTGAACATTCCATTTAGTTATTGTCATGCTCTTGCAAAGGCTATGAAATAACTCGCCTATCCCATCCTAGGCAAACAATTTGTACCCAAACTAAAGTAACCATTGCCGTTTTCTTTCTCGGTTATCTAATACTTCGATTGATTATGTTTCATGCAGTGACTCATAGTTTAGCTCGTTTTGTTTTTTTGTTTGCAAATACATCTACTTGATTTGAGATTCCTCCCGATATCATTTTATAATTTAATATTTGTTTACTACGTATCTTTTTAAAAGACAACAACTATAGTGTGACCAAGTCAACAAGTGGCTCTACTAATAAGTCAAGAGTAGGGAGACATAAAAGAGAAGAAAAAAAAAGAGCATTGACTATGGAGCAATATTATTTTGAACTCAGATTGCGATCGAGGCCGCCACGTATTTGATGTCGATTCTACCAACGATCTGAATCATCTAAATTTCCTGTTAGTTAACAGTTATGAGCCATGCTTTTCTCACAAGCAGAAGTCCTCCTTCCTATTACGAGTCCTTGAACTGTCATGATATAATTTGTACCTCAGAGAATATTCCCTTTCAGTCAAGGCCTCGACGAATGAAAGATGGATAGATGGATCAATATATTTCTTGTATTCACGTACTCGTAACATGTCTCTTTGTTTTGGATCATGAAAAACAAGAGAACACGACAAAAGAGGATATGTAAAAGCATTGACACCGGCATTAACTGACATGAGGGGATTAACCAGATAATTTGGATCCTGCCGCCTGCAGCAACGCAAGACAAGTGTCCATGAAGAAATTAATTGACGTTTAGTCTAAGTTAAGCGAACGAGGTGGCACACCGGTTATGCACGTGTAGCTGTATCTGATAGTGATAGGATTGAATGGTTTGAAGAACCAATTGTTGTTCTGTGATGCCTATGATAAGGGTTCGGTTTTATGTTCCCCTTATTTCATCTGTTCATCTGTGGTTGTTTAATCAAGTTTTCTTCGTACCGCCGAGGTTTTCGTCAAAGAAAAACAAATTAAACATCATAATTAAGGAAATATATAAATTCAACGATAGTATTCTTCTCGCTCCACACCCTTTCCAATATCCGAACGTGTCCCCTGTGGGCCATGATCGATTTAGAACATGCAGATATATTATCTTGCTTTTTTTTTTAAAATTATAAAATTTATATATAAATAATGTTGAAATTTATGGACAAATTAAAATAAAAACCAGCCATCTGTTTTTTTCTCTCTCTGTTTCTTCTAGAGGGTAAGGTGCTTTGTCAGCAACAACGCAGATTAAGGATCATTGTACGCTGCTGCATGCGCGTGCTTTGAACAAAATGATCATGATCAACGCCGTGCTTTGACCCCCCCCCCCTCGATCACTTTTATTGAGTCTCATCAGTCTCACTCTCACCACGTTTGCAATTATAATCTAATTAGGATTGATTTTATCAGATTCAGATGCTTTGTATATATATATATATATATATATAATAAAGTGATATATATATATATATATAGTCATGGAGGAATTGGACTTTTGAACAACCGCACCTAACCCTTATCTCACAGTTGAAGATTTTATGCCTTCTGTAGGGCAAAGCCATGTGGGTGGTGATACTATTGATACCCCATTTGTACCTTATTTCTAATTATCTTTCGGTCCCTCAGTCTCTCAGAAGTCACAAGTTTGAATTATCAATCTCTGCTCCTCCCCTTTTTCACTTTTCATTCAACACCACACAAGTTGGAAAAAAACACAGCAAAAATAAAAAAAGGGACCGTACGTATAGAGCCTGAATATTGACTAATATAATTCTTCTCCGATGCGGACGTCCGAATTAACTGAATTAACTGACTCTAAATGAGCATATGAGTAGCTAGAGCTAGGCTGATTGACAAAGCCTACTAGAAATTTGGTCTTTCTGAGTTCACGGTTCTTGCAACGACACATTTGGGTAAAGTCTGCACAAAAATACATCTGTGGCGTTTGTTAATGTCGATGGAATAATTCAATCATTATATGTAAATCTTAGATTGTATGCAAATTGTATATCTTATTTTTTGTTTGTTTTGTGAGAAACATTGTTCTTGACAGAAAAAGCTCACATGAGTTAGTTTCTTTTCTTGTGATATATGTATTGTATAAGTTCACGTGGTGGGCAGACAACTTGTTTCCGAGCAGAGTTTCTTTTTAATATATTTTGTCATGTTGGAAACGCATGTTAGATAATCTTAATTAATTAGGGAAATGAAATTGTTGTTTCTTTAAGTACCACATAATTCAAGGTAATAAAAAGAATGTATATATGTACCAAAATATCTGATATGTTATACTGTTTGTCTTTCAATCCGACGTCACGCGTCAAAATAAGAATATAAAATACATCTGTCAAATGATGAGATAAAAGAACTTTTTTATATGATATATAAATATATTTACATGAAATTGTTGTAGAGTCAGTAGTACTATAGCTTGGCTGGTCCATGTTATGATGGATAATAGGGAATTTAAGAAGCAAAAGTACGTAGAGGGGGAAGTGGAAGATGATGATGAAGACCAAGAACGATATATGCCCTCCCATTTTCAAATCAATTGAGTAGTTGGGGAGAATCCTGGAACCCTACTTTTAATTGTGATTTTGAAACCAAAATAAAGGATATGATTCTTGTTATTTATTAACATGGAGGAACACATGAGAGAGAGAGAGAGAGAGTGAGAGAGAGCATCATAGAACTGTTCCAAAAGGCAGGTGATGAATGATGGTGATGAGGTATTTTTAGCTCCCTCTGACGGGCCATGTGAGTGTCAAATCTTCTGCCTAGTCAAATGGGTAATATGCCGACATCGTACGTGGCAATGATTCACCAAAACCTTTGATTAAAATAATACTAGTCATTTCTCAGACCAAAAAAAGAAAAAAAGAACTAGTCATTTCATGGATACTGATATTATAACCTCCCTGCATGTATTTGTGGGGGAGATTAAGATTCCCTCAAATTATACGGATGGACAAACGAATTTATAAATAATTTCATATGGAGCTGTCTCTAGAAGTTGTTGGATTAAATCAAACTACTTCAAATCAATGGTTGAGAGATAATAGACGCTCAACGGCGCCTATTTTTGGCGTTCAGGTGAGCAAGAACGTCATTGAATATTTATTTATTTTTAATTCAGTACTTTATTGAATAAATTAAGCATTGAAAACACATAAACAAAAATGCGATTAGGTAACCACAAGGTGTGGTGCGATTGACAAACTACTATCTCCAGTTGACGAGCTATATGGTGCCTCAATGGCAGGAGTTCAAAACCCTTTAGAAGCACTTTGTGGCCAGGAGCAAGTCGAACCCCAAGCGAAGATTAATCCCACCCTTCAAATATGGGGACACTTCGTGGTATTTATAAAAAAAAAAAAAAAAAAGCGATTAGGTAAAATAGAGGTAAGCACCTAAACCGATAATGACTTGTATATATGTATATATAGAATAATTTTTGAAATTGGAGATTTGGGCCTCTGCTCCACTTTACCTAAGATGTTTCCAACATATTTATTTCATTGATTGTGTCGTGGGTAGGGCTTGTGAGAGACATTTGAGAGAGGAAGAGTCAAATCTCAAGACTCCAAATAAAGGCAGTGCATGTGATGGGTGATGGGAAAGTTACGGTAGTTATGGAAGTTAATAAAGAGCCAAACCATGTCATGATAAAAGCAAACGGAAACCCTTCCCGCCAACTGAATCCGGATATGCATTTCATTTAAGGATGGTTTTGATTTGTCCATCTTGTAAACCCGTAATTAATGCCTCAATCATCATTTATCTGTAATCAAAGTTTGATATACATTGTTAGCACGTGTCCTCATTGTGATTCACGATGTAATGAAACGACTTGGTAACTTACGTTTTAGAATTATCAGGTTATTAGCTTCTTTGTTTATTTTACACGTTGCTGAATGGGGTTATGAAGTCGATAGTTTGACAACACTAACATGTTTGCTTGTCTCACAAGAAAAATGAATATTTCTTTTTATAAATTAACTTTCAAGTAACGTATTTAATTAACATAGTATATATTGCGTAAACCGCCACGTTAATTTATAAAAGAAGTAAAAGTGAGTGAATTAATTAACCCCTAAGGGGAGGTCTACATGATTAACTGGACCACACAGCGATTACAGTTTGTTACCAAAACAGTAGGCCCTCGGATTCCATCTGGCTTCTGTTGGGTGCATGAAATATATGCATAAAAAAGATTTAAAGAAGAGAAAAGAAATGAAAAACTAGTAAAGTAATTGCAAAAACCATAAAGTTGGCAGTTAAGATTAGGTGATTTTTCAATGTCTAAAATGATGGGGGAAGGAAGCCTATTGAAAACCCTTCACGTGTAATGAGGGACAGATGAGTGCAAGCAAATGAAAAAGCCTTATCCAGAATGCATGCCTATGTTAATCAAGTTGATGGCGACCCCAAAATGCTCAAGTGGGCAAAAGAAACTTACAAATACAAATATATTTTTTGCAGAGAAGAAAAAAGGCATGAGACTCAAGGAGCCCAATAGGGTAAAACCATGCAGCACCCTTGCAATGAATCCAGATGTTGTTTTGTGTTTGGTTGGTTTATTTTAATCCCTATTTTTCTATATTTATTATTTTATATTTTAGTTGAAGATTGAAGTGCAAGGAAAGTGGTGTGATGCTGTGTCTTCCAACCCAGATTGGTGGCCTGCTGCTGCTGCTGCTTCATGCTGTTGTGGGGTTTTTGACCATTTCTACTTTTGATTGTTTCCAAGTTTGGGGCTAGCAACAACAAACACATATGGCCTGAGAGGACCCTACAATCTCTACATCTCTTTATGAAATATTTAAATATTTGACAACTTTTTTTTTATATTTCAAAAGATTTCTTCCACCATGTACTGGTGCATACTTTACCTCTTTTCCCAGCACCTTCCTCTCCTGTCCTGTGCTTGCATATATGGATTGGAGGGCTGGAACCAAATACCAGTATGTGAGATTGGTTTTGGGCCTTTATATTTTATTCTTCCCAAAAGGGAATTGGTTAGAGGTCTAATATTTTCTCTTACATTTTTCTGTTTTGATGAATAACATCATGACATATAAAGCAATATGATTGTCTTGAATGTACAATATTGATGTCTTCCTACCTAACCCATGCATGCTACAAAAAATCATACAAATAGAAACATAAGAAAAAAGTTATAAAAGAAAAAACTTGCCCAAATCAAGAAATCTGTTTGAGCACATCCCACTTGTCATCAGAAGCTCAAATCATTTCAGAAATGGCCCAATCCAACCCTTTAGAAGGCCCTTTATGAAACAGAAGCCATGCATGGAATGAAGTTGGGCTTTCACGCCCATTTGAGGTTTCTGCGTGTAAGGTATTGAAATTGAAAGAAGAATGTGGAGGTAGACAGTAGCAAACAGATTTGTTCAAGTTCAGGGTTCTTCATTCTAGTAACTGTTCCAGACAAAATAAAAGTTCAACACTTTGTTTTACAAAATCTGTGAACGCATATTGAATGTAAGCTACAAACTGGGTTGTTCCCTGATAAAATGGAAAAAGTAAAAGTATTTCTCATTCTATGGAGGAACCCACAAGGAGGTTAAACAAGTTAAATTCTCTGAGTATCCCCTATCTTTTACACTAGATAATTTATGGATTTCTATGTCAACAAGGTTAAACTTAGGTTGTGTAACTATAGTTTCTGGTAGTGGAATACCGAGGCAGCTGATGGTTTGACGCTCCTCCCTATTCATACTGCAAGGTCAGCTTCGATAACACTGCTTCTCATATTCTGAAGCTCAGCTGTAATACCACTGCTTTCTAGGTAATGACTCGAAAGAGCGAGTGATGTCGGATAAAAAGTGTTTTACGTTGTACAACAATAATGCACAATACCTGCTAAACAGTGAGCTTCGTAGTGAGGCTGCTTTGTCTAGGAGCAAAGGTCACTGCATAAGAAAGATAAATAAAAGTGAGAAATGGAAGGCACAATGTAGCCCAATGTTCATACAAGGGTGGCCTTCCTGACATGTATTGATTGTAAACCTACTAAGAACCAGGAGAAGTTGATGCTTCCATTACATTCAAAGCTGAAGTATGCTTAGTGCAAGTCCCCCCAAAAATGTGTTAGCACAAGAATGCATATGACATATGACACTGACCCAATCAGAATTGCAAGCCCACTGCAGCATCCATTAGAAAAGTCCTTGAAAGAATCTAATATTTGTTTCAAATCCTGAGGAGCCTCAGACGAAAGAGCATAAATTGCCCCTGAATGGGTCAACTGGTTACAATGTAAACTAAAAAGTATTTCTATCAAATTTTACAGTAAATATCTTGAAGCAGCATTATATGATATAAAACGAGCAAAAGTAAAGCTAATGTCATATTTTCAATTAAAAAATTTAAAAAAACCTCTGTTTACCTTTCGCTTACAAAGTATATAACATGATCCTGAAGAAGGCGAGGATGGAAATGAGTGTCCCCCATAAAAGGCTAACTTGAAGAACTTTCCTTCTCTTCCTTGGGCACAGCAAAGCAAAGTGGGAAAGAGTCGCCTCTAAAATTGATTCTCCATCCAGAAAGTACACCTAATTAATATCATTTGAGCAAAAAGAATTGCATGAATCTTATCATTCTTTATCTGCTGATCAGGCACAGAATAAATGGTGTTAGTTGAATAGACTCTATGTCAACATTAATTCACTCCTGAGTTGCACATACTTAGAGGGACTAAACTGAATGAACATGACAGGCATACTAAAGCATCTCACACCCTATCAAGGGGCAAGCAGAACTAATCTTTAGTCTTCAACTGGCTTAGCCCTGCTAAGCCCACAAAGAAAGACATCAGGCCAAAAGTTCAGAATTGCATGATTGCAATTTTGAAGTACAGCCTCCAGACTGAGTTTGGGCGAGCCCAAGATCAATAGGCTGGAGAGGTTTAAGTTGATTTTAAATAAAAAACGAACATGTACTCTCATTATATCTGAAGACTGTTGGGCTGAACAGCAGCACTTTAATGATCAACTCAGGAGCTAACCCTTAGTTGATGTATAGAACTAAAACGATAAAAAAGACACCTTTCAGGCTCATACATTGGGTCAGGCTTAGCACAACTCATCCTGAATGGATTTTGATCTCAAATCTATGACTAACTTTAGCCAGTCCATTCACACGGGGAATGTGGAATTTGTGGTTAATATATAAGCATTTGACAACTGACTGGTTCTGAGGCCTTACAAAACCTTCCTCAAATAATCTCTCTGCAGGCCATACCGTATGCACGAATGGACATGCAATTTTTATATCCATTGGCCAACATGCTGGGCACTGATCACATAGGCTTGACAAATCTTAAAACCTTATTAAGACAATGGTAGAAATTAAGATTAATAAATAAAAAACTTACCGGCAAACTGTTGAGAAGAGCTAGTGTTAGAGAGACTTGGAATGTGCATATCAGAATCCTTTCTAGTACATTTGGAAGATATGTACCCAATGGAAATGCCCAGCGAGGTCGATATGCAGTTAACTTAACTGAGCGTGCCATGGAGATAACATCACCAACAAAGACAAAAGTCCCACCACAGTTAGGTTCCATGGAATCAGAAATTCTTGGACCCACAAAAGATTTTCTTCTAACTCGCAAGCATTCCAGAGAATAGGGCCTTGAATAGGTGATCTCAATCCATATTAAGCCTGGAATTTGAACTGGACTTAGGCAGGACTCCTCCTGTAGACATTTAACAAGCTTGCATTTATTTGCAGTGAAACAAGTAAAAATTTCTAAAATTGCATTTCTTACAAACATCCAAATACCAACCTGTGAACATATGCAGTTGCTGCCATTGGTTATTACCGCCCATTCTTCACCACATTTATTAAGCTTGACAACATTCTTTGGATTCAAGCAGTGGGTTTTCTCAATTCTTCTTGGATGATTATGATCTAATATGCTTGTATGATCACAGGGAAGAGGTGTAAATGCAGTAAGATCATCAGGACAAGAAGACTGGTTATCTCCTATAACAATCTGCTTACTTTCCTCCATCATAGAATTAGGCACACAGTACCCCTTTATTCTATTGATTCCAAAGCCTTGGACATCTAGGGAATGGTTTCTACCTCTAAGTGCCAATTCATTTATCAGAGCTGTCATCTCCATCCATTCCTGGACATTATGGATGGGCACACCATCAACTGACACAATTACATCGCCAGGAGACAAGTAACTGGACAAAGGCGACGGAGATGGTACACCCAAAACCTATTTCCAGACAAACATGACATATCAAAATAAAACGGTGATCAAAATAGTGTTCATTTGACCATACTGATACTGGCAAGTCAAATACAGAAAACAATGAGACAATTCAATGGTTGTGGTGAGTGAATTACCATGGGACTTTCACCATGTATGTAGAATGGAAACAAGATGAAGGGCAGGAGAAGTAATGCCAGCCCACAAACTGCACAGCACTGGAGGCGAATGAAATTCGAAGGCTAATTAGCATTAGCTTTTGCAAATACATTAACCCCATCAATACATAAATACCGAAAACAAACGTAAGCTTACCACTGCATTGTGCCAAATTCCAGCACAATAAATCCGAAGAGCAGCAAAACAAGACAATGGTTGCAGAGACTCAGAATCGAAAGCTACCAGAGCACCAGGAAACAGAAACGCAACAAACACGGCAACATACTCCATTTGCACGCACTCACTGCTTTCAATCAAGCCTACGTTTCGCTTCACAATAATCAAAAACAAAAACGCAAGTAGCTAATGCATAAAGGGTAAGAAAGAAGCAAAAAGGAGAGACCTTGCAGCAGCGAGAGCATGACCCAGTTCATGAACAGAAACTGAAACCACTGTGGCAATGAAGATATAGGCAGCGTCGGCGATTGAGGTGCTGAAGGAGGAGGAAAATCTAGAGAACAAGTCAATGAAGAAGCTTCCATGGAAGAGATTGAGAGCTCTTCCGAGTTCCCAGATGAGGATGAGAGAAATGGAGAAGAGCAGGGTTAGGCCAAAGCCGACCCCAATGGAGAACCATGCCCTGAGAATTTGGGAGTGGCTTCTGCCGAAATGGAAGAGGGGTTGGTTGAAAGCCCAGAACTTGAAATCGCAGTAGCAACAAGAGATGGTGGTTGAAAGACGAGAAGGAGATGATGGGTTTGAATGGGAGTGAATGGGTAGAAGACTGTGATGGGTTTGAGTTTGTGGGTGTTGGCCTCTTGCTCTTCCCATACTGAACCTTCTCACTCGTCTACCCTCCATTGTTGTTCGCTCGTTTACCTATCCAAAACCAAAATTTCCCTTATATTTTTGGTTAAACGTGCAATTTTATTACTTTTGTGATGAAGAGCCCTAATGTTCACTCAAATTTTCCCTCAACCCTGATAAAAATTTAGGAAATACAGTACCCTTTTCATCATTTTCATCAAATATAATATATTAAAAGGAAAATTTATATGTAAGTACAAGTTAAAATATTACAAATTCACATAAAATGTCATGTAAACTTGATACAAAAAGTCCAATTAACTTCATTATTAATATTATTAATTGGTTCTTAAAAAGAGAAAATATTAATATTTGCATTTTCAATTGAAATGGAATGATTCTTAAATTTTTATTTTTATTTTTTATAAGAGGCTTGAAACTTAGGTGGTATACAAATTTAGTAGAAATAGTAAATGCAATTGAAATGAGTTGTTTGATAAAAGGCTAGGTAGGGAGCAAAGGAAACCGAGCAAAATGGTGTGGACTTGAAAAAGAAAAATTCATAGATTTACCATTGTGTAGAATTTTTTATTATTTAATTTACTCTCAATCTTGTTTTCACTGTAATTTCTTATTTTCTTTTTCTTTCCATGTAAATTTCTATTTTAAAAAACACAAAATTCGGTAACATATTTCTAAAAAGAATTTATATTTTAAATAGAGTTAAACGGGAAAGAGAGGGTGGAAATTTGAAATATAGAAAGAACTAGGGTACCCAAGTTGGAACCATCCGGCATCCGAGCAACAAATAGCAATAAAAAAAGGGCAGTAAAAGCAAAAAACAGAAAAAAGAAGAGAAAAAAAAAGGAGGTAAAAGAAAGCGAAAAACGACATTGTGGTCTCTGGTCTTGTTGGAACTCCTGGAGTGACACGCCATCTCAAATTCTCAACTGTAGATCCATTCCATTCTCAGCTATTTGTGCATTTCTGAGCTCTCACCGACGCACAGAGACTGAGCAGCAGAAGCCACACACCTCAAACACACTCAAATCCGCAAACCCATTTCATTTCAATGATTCTCTTGCAGTCCCATTCAAGATTTCTCCTTGACAACTTGCTCAATCGCCTCCAAAAGTTCGTTTCTTTTCCCGTTCAACGATTAAATTCTTCTTCTTCCTTCTTCCCCTCTCATTGTTCCTCACCATGTTGGTTTTTTGCTTATTGTGCAGCATCGAAAAAGCAGTGGAGGCAGACTACCACTGGGCTGAGTTCGATGACGTTCGGTACCATATTCAGGTGATTACACAGAATTCAATTAAGGATTTTGAACTGTTGTAATGGGTTATTGAATGGCCGAAATTATGCAGGTGACGATGAAGAACCCACATATCTTGTTACTTTCTGTATCGTTGCCCACTCCGCCTCCAGAAACCGTGTTCTTGGGTGGGCTTCCGTCTGGAGCTATAGAGGCTATAAAGGCTGCATATGGTGCGGTTGTTCAAATTCTTGACCCCCCAAGAGATGGGTTTAATCTCACATTGAAGCTCAATCTCACTAAACTCCCTCCAGATGAAGGTTCAACGAGTTCCTTTTCTAAGGTCATTATAAGCTTGCCATTGCCATGGATATGTGCTCAAAACGTTTAGGATCTTGTTAAAACCAGTCAATGCTATGAAAATTTGCTAGCTTGCTAAGTATATGGGCCTACTGGGGACAATGATAAGATTCTTTGTGTAATGTTATATTGAGATTTTCTTGTATTGTTTGGGAGTTTTCTTGTGTTAGTATACTTTTAGCTTGATATACAATATTGGGTTGTCTCCAGACAACTTTAGCTTCTTGGATTGCTTGATTCAACACTATAAAGCCTGCCGAGTTTAGATTATCCTCTTGTGGGCATCCCTTTTTTTACTACGTTCCAATTTATGTATTTACTTTTTGGCTGATTTTCCAATTTTTCCTTTTGTGACTTTGTTATTTAAATGCTATTCTTGTGTAGAGTACAAACATGCTCTTTTGGTAAAGATTGCATCTGTAAGAGAAGTGGTGCTAGGCGCTCCATTGAGAGGAATTCTGAAGAAGCTTGTTTCAAGGACTGTTGCTTCCAATACTGTTGGGCTTGTTGCTCTCGTGCATCGGCCAAACGAGTCCTTTTTCCTTATTCCTCAGGTAAAATTACAGATTAAGGTCAACAAGTTATCACATTGCTCTTTATCTTTTGTGTTCTCTAGTTTAGCTAATTAGAAGGAAAGCAGTTGAAAGTTTGTTGGTGAAATTTTCAAAATTTTTTGCAGGCAGACAAAGTGACGATAATATTCCCTATGAGATTCAAGGACTCTATTGATATTGTTCTTGCAACTTCCTTCCTGCAGGTATAATAAGTATATGATCTTAAATTGCGAAGATAAATTTCTTATTGGGGAAGAGATTGTAATGGGCTGTCATATATATGTTGATGGGGCTATAAGTGCTTTTAGACCTTACATAATGCTAGCTTGTTGAACCCTGCTACTCTCCAAGTTATGCTGCCTTGGATCCATTTACTTTTGTTTGGTGATTTCTTATTGTTAACTGCGAAGGTTATTACCATTTAGGAATTTGTGGAAGCAAGACGCACGGCTGGACTTAATACTGCCCCTCCTTGTTTGTGGTCTCCTACCCCTCCGTTAGAACTAAAGGAAGCTCCTGCTGAAGCACTATCTGCCAATGCAGGATTTGTCACTTTTGGTAATGTCAGAGAAATAATAAGTTTATCTATATTTTTTCACTGTAACAATTTTTACTGTGTACTGATGCAGTTATTTTCCCTCGTCACGTGGAAGGCAAGAAACTGGATCGAACAGTTTGCAGTTTATCGACTTTTCATGCTTACGTTAGTTATCATGTTAAGGTGTGATCTTTTAACCTGAACTTATTATTCCATCTTTTGTCCTCAACTTCTTTATTTTCTAACTCGAAAATTGATAAACTATAGATCCTACTTCCAATATTTATAATACAACATGCTACAGAATGTTATTAAAGTATAATATTAGTACAGTGCGAGTGGGTTAAGGTTGAGTTAGTAATTAGAATTTAGATTTACTATTTTATTTTGCTGAATATTATTCTCTTTTCTTTTTGGAAAGAAATTGTATGTCATATTACTTTGTATTGATCAATGGACATGGTATGATATAGGCATTGCAGAAAGTTACATCTTATGTGTGGGAAGTCAAATATTTTTTATTATTTCTTTTATATGTTTTTTCTTTGTTTAATTTACTCTTAATTACAGAAACTTGTTGAATCTTTCCAAGCTTCATGTACAAGTAATGCTGGACCTATCTTTCCATGCTCCTAGTAGTTGTCCCACACAATTTTGTTTTGTTTTGTTTTGTCTTTGTGTACCTTACTGACTGTAAATGTAGCATGGTAGCGTGTCATGTCCTTAATGATTTACTATATTTCCATTTCTTCATTTGATATGTTTGATCTCAGTATCTTTTGTGCATATTCTTCCACAGTGTTCTGAGGGTTTCATGCATACAAGGATGCGGCGTCGCGTGGAATCTTTGATTGAGGTAGCATTTCCCTTTTCCTTTTTTTTCTTCTTCTTAAAGCTACTTAATCTCATTTTCCGTAGCTGCTTGATAATATCTTCAGAGGTTCTATATGAACGCAGACCCCTTCCCCACACACCCCCCCCCCCCCCCCCCTTCTCTTTATTTGCTTGAAAAAGGAACTAAAACAAAATGTGAATATATTTTTCCATCTCCCCTCCTGTCCCCACTCCCTCTCCCAGTTTGGCGCATTGATGGATAATTTTGTTATCTTGATCTACTAATTAGTGAGTAGGTAAACTTTGTCTGAGTGGTTGGCATTTTCTATCAAAAGCAAAGATATTGAATGCAAATTTTCTTTTACTTAGGTTTGATCCCTAGTTTGCAATGAATCCCATCTGAAATGAATAGCATCAATGGGAGGTCATTCCTCTAAATTATGCGAATGAATAGAGAAGAATGTTCAACCACCCACCTCTAGAATTTTGGGTGTCAGGACATAAGTATGGAAGTTTCTGTAGTGTTGATATATCATATAGTGTGCAGACAAACTGTTGTATGTGATATATGAGATTACTCTTTGGAGACAAACCTCAAAATGTGAGGAGGCTCTGTCTGTTAGTCCTTTTTCTTTAAGGCTTGAGTCTGAGCTTAGTTTGCATTTATTTTGGTATATGAGAGCGCAGCTAGATTAGTTTCACTCTGGTTACTGTTGAAGTGTAATGGATAATTATACTTTTTTGCTTCATTGTTTATACTTTTGTCGGATTTAATTGTATAACATTTAGAAAAATGAAGTAAAACAGAAAAGGATAAAGGACATATTACAAAAAGAAGAAAATTAAACTAGGATTATTGTTAGTCCCCAAATGCATGATTAACTTGAGATTTTAAAAAGTTTTCAGGAACCATGACATGAAATTCTGAGTTGACAAGATGCTGCACGCTTATCTTGGTCTCTTTATATATTACCTGGGTTGTACCGTGAACAATAGCTTTGAGATAAATATCTTTATATTTTAACTTTTTTTTTTCTCAGGCTCTTGATCGTGCTAAGCCTGGTATGGAGAATGCAAAGAATGCTGCTCAAAGTAGATCATTCAAACGGCTGGTTTGTCATCAATCTTGCTGCTTTTTGTCAATCTTAAGTGATGAAATTGGTCTGGTCTTTGCTGAAAGACTTATTTTTCTAATGTATTTGGATTGTAGAGCCTAAGGGAAGCCAGGACTAATTCAAACTAATAAAGGTGTGGTAGCCAGATAGTAAACAGGACGTGCTCCTACTGGACCCCAAGAAAGACTGCCGTCTAAAGAATTGCTTTGCCTGGGGGATTTGTCTGCTGCAAGTGCAAGTGGTTGTATTTGAGTTTAGTTATCTAATTAGGTACAAGAGTTTTTGTGACTTTATATTTGATTTATTTGTGTAGAGCTTAAGACTTCAAGAATTTTGTTTCAAATCAAATTCGAATTGGAGTTGAAATGAATCCGGATGAAAAAGCTAGACTAATGTGAATATCATAAATGGAGGCTTAACATAGGGGTATGAGTGATATCTTCAATAAGAAAGTAAAATAATTAAGAGTTTTGATATCTTCAATAACAAAACACGCGTATATAGAAAGCATCACTTTTTTTTTTAAAATTTCTGGTTAAATTATAGTGAACTGCTAAACATCACGAAATTTGCTTTGCAAACGAGCCACTTTCAACGCAATTACTAGTGTCGCCTTATCCTAGATGTTGTCAAATGATCGAAAATAGGCATACCTCCATGATTTCTTTACCATTAATGTGCCACAAATGCCCCAAAAGCCCACGACAAAGCCAAGTACCATATTGACATAGAACCACAACTTATTATTTCCATCTTCATCATTGGGTTTCGCATATGTAGCAGTAAAAGTGTCATCTACGGGGCATTTTGTTGGAAGAGGAACTCCACACAAAGATGGATTTACAAAAATGTTAAGGATGCAAGGGGCATTTTGTTGGAAGAGGAACTCCACACAAAGATGGATTTACAAAAATGTTAAGGATGCAAGGCTTTGAGGAATATGTCCTGAAAGATGTTTGTGGGAGAGATCAAGAGATTCGAGCACACACAAATTTCCAACGTTGGAGGGGATGTTACCTGTCAATTGATTCCTCGACAAGTTCAAGGTACCCTATACAATGAGGCTACCTATTTCTTGAGGGATTTCACCTTCCAAAATATTTGATGAAAGATCCATGATGTTTACCAGCATTAGAGTGGTGTTATACACGAGTTCTTGTCTTTTTAATGTCAGCATGGTTTGCTCACGATGGTAAGGATAGTATGTATCGGAAAAATTACGGATGAGAGAAGTCAAATTATTGAAACAGTTGGGAATAGTACTTGAAAAACTGTTGCGGCTGAGGTCAAGGATGTGAAGGCAACCAACACTGCATTATTGTCGCGGAATATGTCCAATAAAAAAGTTGGATTGCAATTGTAGCATGAACAACATGGATACATTTGATCCTCCTATCCATGGAGATATGCTCCCATATAATTTGTTGCCTCCAAGATCGATACCCTTCAAAATAGGGCAATTGTGCAAGGAATCGGGAATCTTACTGCCAAAATTGTTGTTCAACTTCAATATTTGAAGATTACTTAATAACCCCATTGAAGTGGGAATGTTACCAGAGAGATTGTTGTAGGCAACATCTACAATGCGTATAAAGCTCCTCGAACTCCATGCGGAGATCCATCTTGGCAACATGACTGGTGCGATTGTTGCATGAAATCCCTTCTCACTGGCAGCAATCATGACCCACCCAAGAAGAAAGCCTACCACACGGATCCTTAAGATCTTGTTTAAAGCTCACAAGTGCTCGCCTCTCTTCCTCAATGCATTTTGGTTTCACACCAGTGCTTGCAAGTCCAATATCACCAAATAAGCAGAAGAAAAGGAGCAAATGGTGAAAAATATTGAGACGATAGATATTCAAGATACGAATCAAGTTTTCGCAATTTGCAGAAGATGAGCAAACAATAAGTGAACTCATACATTTATACAAGGCTAGGCTAGGCTAGGCTAAGAGATGGCACATAAAAATCAAACCTACTTTGCAAGTTGCAAGTCCAATCCAATGAGTAGATGGAGTTAAATGAATTTTCTTGACTATACTCCTCACTATCATTGTCCTCAATGCTATAATACACTATTATGGCTAATTGAAGATGACTTTTATTTATTCATTTTCTTCGACTTCCATATTTTCGGAGAAAATAGTTAGTTGTTGGGCAAATGCTTCTATGTATTTATATGGTGAGTGCAACGTCTATAGTCCATATTTCTTGCAACAGACTCCACGCTTCTCAGAGAAAGGACTTTAGAGTGGAATAGTACCATCATATGATTCTCAACCACAAGTTGTGGAAATTGTGATAGATAAATAAATACATATACGAATTTTGGTACCATGTTTTCATTGGCAAACGAGCCAACTTCAATTCAATAATCGCCATTGTTAACTTATCTTTGATCCATCAAAGATTTCACAATTGGTGGGGATACATGTGTCCGATCCTAGCCGAAGTAAAGACAACCCATATATGTTTGAAGGTATCTTTCCCATAAATGTCGTCACCAAGATCAATCATTCACAATGAGGAGAAATTTTGCAAGGAGAAAGGAATTTTACCACCAAAATCGTTTTTGTTCATCTTCGAATTCATATTTGTGATGACACAATCCATTTAAAAAAAAAAAAGAATTCAATGGTACATTTAGTTTTTATTTTTATTTTTCATACAACACAGTCAAGGGGACGAGACTAGTTTTCCACCTCAGAATGCATCTCCAAACAAAGATTAAAACTAGAGAAAACGATACCAAACACCTATACTTGTCAGATTACGGTTTTTCTAAAAGCCAAATGATATATATTTCAAATAATAACAAAGATGAAGAACAAAGTTCCAATATATATTTAGGGAGAGTATTAGTACTCTAAAATGTAATCCTCATTTCTCTTTGAAAAAACATAAGTAAGAGTCATAATAAGTTTATTTTAGCATCCAAGTACATTAACACGTTACATGATTGTGTGATAATAATATATAGTCTCCTTGTCAACGCGGGATCATATTTCTCCTTAGCATTCCTCCTAGTATATTAGTGTTGGCTTTTATTCATACCGCTAATATAATTGATACATGGAAACACTAATTTTATAGCGTGCAAGTATCACATAAGCAAATTATTGAAAATTAGTGTGGTGTTATATCAACTTGGTGGAAAGATCAATGCTCTTTACTAGCATTAGAGTGGTGTTATATACGAGTTCTTCTCCTTTTAATGTCAGTATGGTTTGCGCATGATAGTAGTTTGGGTATGTATCCGAAACATCATGGAAGAGAGAAGTCAAATTATTGAAACAGTTGGGAATAATACCTGAAAAGTTGTTGTGGCTGAGGTCGAGGATGTGAAGGTAGCCAAGATTGCACAATTGTCGGGGAATATGTCCAGTAAAAGAGTTGTTTCTCAATTGTCGCATGTACAACATGGATCCACCTGATCCTCCTATCCATGGAGGTAACCTCCCGGATAATTTGTTACCTCCAACGTCGATACTCAACAAAACAGAGCAATTTTGCAAAGAATCGGGAATATTACCACCAAAATTGTTGCTGTTTAGCTTCAATATTTGAAGATAATTTAGTAGCCCCATTGAAGTGGGTATATTACCACAGAGATTGTTGTAGGCAGCATCTAAAAATGCTTATCACACTCCCCGAACTCCATGCATGTGGGAGTTCTCCAGAGAAATGATTACTCCTTAGGGAAATGGCTGTCAGGTTTTGCATATTGCAAATAGAATGTGGAAAAGTACCATTCAAATCATACTTTGAAAGAAACAATTCTACCAATTTGGGCATCAGCTTGTCTAAATTCAAGGGAATTGGCCCGGAAAATAAATTGCTTGAGAGATCAAAGTAAGTGGCATTAGTGGACCAAAGTGGGAGTGGGCCCTCAAATTGATTATGAGCCAAACTTATTTGAAATAGGTTTGGAAATCTCGATTGGATCGATGGAAGCATTCCATGGAAGTGGTTGTAAGATAATCTAAGTGTGACAGTTGGGAGCCATTCCTTTGCTATAGAATATGAGATTCCAGTGCTACTAAGGGTGACATAAGACAATTCAGTTTGAGATTGAAGCCATAAACCAAAGCTAGGACCTACTTTGCAGTTGGTAATCTCAATTTTATGGAGCTTGAAAGGAGGAACCCAATCATAAGCCACGTTGAAAACGAGAGACATGAGCTTCTCTATTCTATTGTTCCTTATTGAAAGATGTTTCAATCTGGTGAGACTTGTGAAATGGGCTTCCGTTAGAAACCCTTCCCAAGGATTGGAAGATAAATCTAGTTCAACTAGCTCAGAGAGTTGTCCTAGACTTTCTGGAATGGACCCGTTTATACGATTATTAGATAGGTGCAAATACTGCAAACTTTTTAACATTCTTAAGGAGGTCGGCAATTGGCCTTCCAGGCCACAACCAGACAAATCTAGGTAATCCAGAGATTTAAGGCTTGCAAATTCACCTGGAAAAGGACTAGTGAAAGAATTCAAGCTTAGATCAAGTTTTCTAAGGCTAGTAAGATTGAAAAGCCAGATGGGAAATGAAGAAGTATTAAGGGAATTATATGATGCATCAAAGACCAAAAGTGAGGTGAAGTTAACCCTATGCAGTGATAGTGGAAGGCTTTCAATCAAGCTATGAGATAAGTGTAACTCCAGTAAGGAAGGAAGCATGTTAACAACATGCAACCAATTTGTAAATCTTGCGCTGCTAAGATCCACTCTATTGAGATTGAGGTATTTTAGCGAAGAGAGATGAGAAAGCTAATTCAAATTTTTGGAATGTATTTCGAATGAGGAGTAAAGAGAATAAGATACGTCAAGATAGTTCAAGTTTGACAAATTACCAAGAGAAGGGGGAATCTCTCCCGCAAACACTGCAAAGGAGATATTGAGATACCTCAGAGTTTTAAGCTCCCCAAAGAACTTAGGAATGTGAATCCCTTCAAAATTATTCCAACTTAAGTCTAGGTAATACAAGTGTTTCAAGCTAAGCAAAGAAGGGTTTATCTTACCCCCCAAACAAGACTGTTCATACTTCATGTCGTCCCACTCTTCATATGCCGTGGAATGTGGATATGTATTCCGGAGATCGATCTTGGCAACATGACCGGTGCGGTTGTTGCATGAAATCCCTTCCCACTGGCAGCAATCATGACCCACCCAAGAAGAAAGCCTTCGAGACGGATCTGTAAGATCTTCTTTAAAGCTCACAAGTGCTTTCCTCTCTTCCTCAATGCATGTTGGTTTCACTTTCACACCAGTGCTTGCAAGTCCAATATCCCCCAAAAAGCACAACAAAAGGAGCAAAAAGTCAGAAATATTCTTTAGGTGATTGATTTTCATTTTTCGAATCAAGTTTTCTCAATTTGATGCAGACGAGCAGACTAAGAGAACTCTTACATTTATACAAGGCTGCTAGCGTGCGGAAAAATCAAACCAAAAATAAACAGTCGAGTCCAGGTCCTCAACCCATTTTTCAAGTTTGCAATTCTTGACTCCTCATCACTATCATTAGTCAAACAATATGGTAGAATATTTTCAGATATATTTCATTCTCCAAAAGGAGGTATTTATAATAAGGTTACAAACCCTAGTAGGGTTAGACAAGGAAAACAAGTGGTATCCTAATTACATAATATCTATACAAAAGGAAAAATAAAACCCAAATAGAATAGGATATACGATACTCGCCAACACTCCCCCTCAAGTTGGAGCAAAGACGTCACGCATGCCCAACTTGTCAAGCGAGTTGAGAAAGATACTTGTAGAAACAGCTTTCGTAAGAACATCAGCTAACTGATACTCTGAACTAGACCTGGCAAACGGGTCGTTTTAGCGGGTTTCGGGTCGTTAACGGGTCAACCCGTTTTCTTAACGGGTTGACACGAACACGACCCGTTAAGCTAACGGGTCAGAAATACTAGACCCAAACACGACCCGCACAAATTCGCGAATAACACGACACGACCCGTTATGGCTAATGGGTCATTTTTCACCCGTTTCACCCGTTTCACCCGCTTAAGTCATTTCACCCATTTAAAAAATAAACAATATTTTTGCGGGAATTATTAAGTGAAAACACCTCAAATTAGAAATATAATACAAATAAACTGAAATCCTTAAATAAGTCTTGCACATTACACATTGGCAAACAAAAAAAATTCTTAGACAACATGAGTTTCAAATTAATCTCAATTGAAACAAGTTTTAAACAAAATGTCAAGGAGAAAAGGAATAAGTCTAGTGCTTCCTCCGTGAACCTAATCTCAAAACTTCAATCCTCCATGCACATAATCTCAAAATTCCAATTTTCACCAATAATGCAATCTCTGTGAGGAAAAAAAACATAACAGACAAAAATGAGAAAATAACATTAAATTATGGAGGGATACAATATGAATAAAATATCAATTATTTATAGTTACCTTTCATCAATCATCAAGGGAAATACTATTGGAACATTGTCCCGATCTAGACTCTTCACAAGTAAGATTGAAGATATCTTCAGTAAGGCTTTCCACTTCTGTACTTCCTTCATCTATTACTAAGCATAAAAAAAACAAAACTTACAAAGAATTCACATGATGGAAAAACATAAAAGAAAAAAACAGCTACTAGTATTAAGTTATATAAATATACCTCCATTTCCAAAAAGCCAATCTCGAGTGCACAACAAAGCTTGAACAGTTTCTGGTAATAATGAACTACGATATTGATCTAATACTCTACCGCCAATACTAAAAGCCGATTCTGATGCAACAGTAGAAATGGGAATTGTTAACACATCCCGAGCTAACTGTGAAAGTATCGGATAATGAAAATGCTCCATTTGCCACCAAGAAAGAACATCTATATCTTGCTTTCTATCTAGTCTTTCCTCATCTAAATACTTATGCATTTCATTTTTCTTACATGAACTTGAACCATTTTTGTAGCTGTTATCAAAATCCTACACCATAGAAAATAAAAAACACAACTATTAGTTACATGCAAATGCAAATATGAAACAATACATAAATAAAATAATAAGAAATATTTGAATTTACCTCAAGAATAGTGTCTCCACCTTCATTATGACTAGTCTCATTCGTTGGATAACTTGCATTAACAAGAGGAGATAAAGTTTCCGTGTACACATGAAAAAGGCAAGTCAATGTGTCCGTAACACACTTGAATTCATGAGAATCCTTACCATGAAGCTTAGTATAAGCCCACTCCACAAAATGCAACTTATAACGAGGATCCAAAATAATTGCAATTGCAAGAACTAAACTGTACTCTGACCAATACTTCTCAAACTTCATGTTCATATTAGTTCCTATCTTGTTCATGAAAATATCATTATCTTCCATGGCTGCCTTGATTTAGTGTTGGATTATGAAGATCTTAGGGAAGAATAAATTTGATGTGGGGTACTTTGTCCCAGAAAACAAGCATGTAACTTCATAAAAATACCCCAAAAACTTGGAAATCTTCTCTTCTTTAACCCACTCTTGGGGAGAAGGACAACTACTAAAATTGGAATCAATCAACCCTAAATTAATAAATGCACGATGATAGAAAAGTGCACTATCAAGCATGGTATAAGTTGAGTTCCATCTAGTAGGGACATCTTGTCTCAATCCTCTCTTACTACCCACAATCCCTACTTGTGCAACACAATCATAGAATTTTTGTTTCCTCCCCTCGGATCCCTTTATATACTTGACACATTCCCGAATCTTTGTCACTGAAGAATCAATTTCTTTAAGTCCATCTTGGACTATCAAGTTTAAAATGTGGGCACAACAACGCACATGAAAAAACTTACCACCCATCAATAGAAGAGATCTAAAGTTCAATTGATTCGTCAAAATATCAACAAAAGCAGTATTTGCAGAAGCATTATCAAGAGTAATAGAAAACAACTTCTTCTCAATCCCCCACTCAGTTAACAATGTATTGATTTTTTCAGATAATGCAACACCAGAATGCGGAGGAGGCATATGACAAAAGTTGATAATTCTTTTCTGTAATCTCCAATCTTTGTCAACAAAGTGGGCAGTAAGAGCAAGATAGCCATCAGTACATAGAGAGGTCCATAAATCTGATGTTAAACAAATTCTTCCCTGAACTGAGCTTAACAAACTCTGAAGTTTTTGTCTTTCACTTTTAAACATCCTCAACACACATGCCTTAACAGTATTTCTACAAGGCAACTTAATATCCGGCGAGACATAAGCAAACAAAGCCCTAACTCCCTCATATTCAACAAAGCTAAAAGGCAAGTTATGTTTTATGATTGTCTCTATTAACAAGTTACGAAATCTGATATGATCAAATTTAGGAGAACGCAATCCAGATGTTGACATAAGTAACTGTTTCACATCACCATGTGGTTTCTTAAGGCAGTTTTTAGCATGATTCAACAAATTTCCAGTCCCACACCTACTATCACACACATAAATTGTCTCACAATTTTTACATTTAGCACGCCTTTTTTTATCTTCTCCAGGAGGCAATAAATCAAATGTTTCCCAAGCAGAAGATCTCAATTTTCTCTTACCAATATTGATGCCTCTAGGTTTTTTGCTTCTAGGGCTTGACTCTTTATCTTCTACATTTGCAGTACTTGTATCCCCACCCATTGAAACATCAATAGACTCCTCATCTATGAGTCTCATAGCTTCAGTACTCTCTGTAACATCCATAAGCTTCAAAAGAAAAAAAAAAGGACATAAATTCAATATCAATTACAGTTATATAAAACTCACGGATGGAGTGGTTCAAGAATGAAAATAATAGTGCAGCAAATCAATTATTATCATAAATTTAAATAATGGCAACATGCTGTCCCCTACCCTATAAACACCATTGAATGAATTTATTATAACACACATATTTGTATAGCAACATTGCCAAGACAAAAGTACGGGAATCTTTACTTGAGCCTGCTTTGGAAATTAATAAAATTGTGCAGCAAGTTCATAAAATAGGCAGCAACCACTAAACTAGTAAATGACTGGAGGATCGGTTGGGTTTTTTTATTCTATTCCCCAATCTCTATGAAATAACTCATTGAATGAATCAATGAATCTTAACTTGTGCTTGCTAAAAGAAAGACAGAGAAGAAAGACAAACGGCAGAAAAGAAAGCAATCCTTCCAACTCACTTTGGTACTGATATAATAATGCATAAATGCAAAATAAAACACATAAATAACTTGAGATTTTCATACCTTTTCGTTGGATAAGAGGAAAGGTAGTTTATGTTGATGATTTGGTTTGGATCTAGCGAGAAAGAGAGAGTTTTTTTTTTTCTGTTGAGAGAGACAGAGAGCGGCGCGAGGAGGGAATAACAAAACAGAAGCTTCAATTCAACCTAGGTTAATTTTATAACGAAATTACAAAAATGCCCTTACTCTTAACGGGTTAACGGGTGATTCGCGAATGATACTGACACGACCCGTTAGCTTAACGGGTGAGTAACGGGTCCACCCGTTATCAACCCGACCCATTAAGCTCGACCCAAATACTGTTATTTTAGTGCGAATTCGTGTCGTGTTAACGGGTCGTGTCCGATATTGCCGGGTCTACTCTGAACGGATGAAGGGGAAGGACACAATCTCCGCATCCAACTTTTCTTTAATGAAATTTCGATCAACCTCCACATGCTTTGTACGGTCATGTTGTACAGGATTATGAGCAATTGCAATCGCAGCCGTATTGTCACAATATAAATCCATGGGTTTATTAGGCCCAAAACCAAGGTCTTTCAACAATCTCCTCAACCATAGTAACTCAGATACACCATGGGCCATTCCCCGATACTCAGCCTCAGCACTAGATCTAGACACCACCTTTTGTTTCTTGCTCCTCCACGTAACAAGATTGCCACCCACAAACATAAAATACCCAGATGTCGAACGCCTATCTGTGGCTGAACCTGCCCAATCAGCATCTGTATACCCTTCTACATTTGTATGGCCATACTTGGAGAAAATTAACCCCTTGCCAGGAGTTACTTTCAGATACCTTAAAACACGAGTCACAGCCCCCATATGATCTACACTAGGAGAGTGCATAAACTGACTTACTATACTTACAGCATAAGCAATATCTGGACGAGTATGAGCCAAATAAATCAACTTCCCCACAAGTCGTTGATAACGTTCTTTATCAGTCGGAACTTGATCGGGATATATCCCCAACTTATGATTCTGCTCACTAGGGGTATCAATCGGTTTACAATCCAACATTCCAGTTTCTGCAAGTAAATCCAAAACATACTTTCTTTGGGATAGAAAAATACCATGTTTAGATCTGGCAACTTCAATCCCAAGAAAATAATTTAAATCACCCAATGATTTCATCTCGAACTCAGAAGCCAGATACTTCTGAAGACTCTGTATCTCTACATGATCATCTCCAGTCACAATCATATCATCAACATAAATAATTAAAGCCGTCAATTTACCTTTATGACGCTTCAGAAACAAAGTATGATCAGAGTTACTTTGCACATACCCAAACTTTTTCATAGATGCAGCAAACCTTCCAAACCACGCTCTTGGAGACTGCTTTAATCTATACAAGGATTTCCGTAGCTTGCACACCACACCCTCCTTAGAAGTCACAGGGATACCTGGCGGAGGATCCATATATATCTCTTCCTTGAGATCACCATGGAGGAATGCATTTTTGACATCAAATTGTAGCAGTGGCCAGTCACGGTTAGCAGCTAAGGATAAGAGTACGCGTACAGTGTTGAGCTTAGCTACTGGAGCAAAAGTCTCTGTGTAATCCACTCCATATGTTTGAGTATACCATTTTGCTACCAATCTTGCCTTGTAACGATCAATGGAACCATCAGCCTTGTGCTTCAAAGTAAACACCCATCTGCACCCAACTGCCTTTTTTCCTTTTGGTAAAGGAACTAACTCCCAAGTAGCATTCTTGTTCAAGGCTTCCATCTCAACATGCATTGCATCTACCCAGTTTTGATCAGATAGAGCATCCTGCAACTTA
Source organism: Prunus kanzakura (assembly GCA_020521455.1). Taxonomy (NCBI): domain Eukaryota; kingdom Viridiplantae; phylum Streptophyta; class Magnoliopsida; order Rosales; family Rosaceae; genus Prunus; species Prunus kanzakura. The sequence continues at coordinate 120,472 of BPUM01000194.1, forward strand.
GTTGGCACACATACACTAGATAATTGACACAAATATGATGCATATGACTTAGATAAACGATGAGTTGACATATAATGGTTAATGGGATATTTAGACTTGGCATGTATATCAGGAGAATATTGTACTTTAGGTTTCCCACGGGTAGTACGTGGGGGCAAAGAATAGGTAGGCATATCACTAAAAAGTACCTCATTATCACAACTTGATTGAGGCAATGGCAGGGCAGAGGGGGGTATATTATCAATTTCATCTGTACGAGAGTCGCCAATATCACTGTTCTGTCCTTCTGAGAGAGGCTCGAAAACACCATTTTTTTTGTCTGGCGACCGGTCGTCGCTTTCCTCGCGACCGGTCGCGTCACTCGTATCGGTACTGTTATCGCTCGTCGACTCGGGCGACCGGTCGCTTCCTATTTGCGATCGGTCGTTTCTTTCGCGACCGGTCGTTTCCTCAATGAGACTGGTCGCTTCGCTCGTATCGGTACTGTAGTCCCAGCTCGACGCGAGCGACCGGTCGTGTCCTACGAGCGACCGGTCGTTTTCATCCTGTTTGCGAAAAAATTCCATTTTTTCCACTCCGAAACTCTTCAATTCACTCCCCCTCTCCCCCTGAATTGAAGAGGAGGGAGAAACATAATAGGGTACTTCTTCATGAAATGTGACATCCAAAGTGACATGTACCTTCTGAGTAGGCGGGTGATAACACTTATAACCTTTCTGAGTCGTAGAATAACCAATGAAGACACAGCGGAGAGCACAAGGATCAAGTTTACTCCTTTGATGAGAGTAAACATGAGCATACGTAACACACCCAAACACCTTCGGAGGTAACTTAGAGACTGAAACCGGAGGAGTGAGGGCACATAACACATCAAGTGGAGTCTTGAAATCAAGAACCCGACCAGGAGTACGGTTAATCAAGTAGGCGGCGGCTAAGACACCATGTCCCCAAAGATGATGGGGAACATACATATCCAACATCAGAGAGCGAGCAACTTCAAGTAATTGGCGATTCTTCCTTTCAGACACACCATTCTGTTGAGGTGTGAATGGAGTGGTAGTTTGGTGAATGATACCTTGATCACGAAAGAAGTGAGCCAAAGTATGATTCACATATTCACCGCCATTATCAGTGCGAAATACTTTAACACGAGCATGGAACTGAGTAGACACCATGGCACAAAAGTCAGGAAGAATAGAGGCAACATCATTTTTATTCTTCATCAAATACACCCATGTTAAGCGAGTGCAGTCATCAATAAATGTCACAAACCAACGAAAACCATGAGAAGTCACACGAGCAGGACCCCAGACATCAGAATGTACTAACTCAAAAGGCAAAGCAGCTTTATTATTACTTAAAGGAAAAACAGTACGGTGGCTCTTGGCCATTACACAAGTCTCACATTTGAAACTAGACTCATCATACGAACTAAATAACGAAAGAAACAAATGTCTAAGATAACCAAACGACGGATGTCCTAAGCGACGATGCCATAACCAAAGTTGTTGCTTGTCTTTGACACTACCACTCATAGCTTTATTAGCGACACGATCACGAACTGCTGCAGCCGGCAACTGTAAATAATATAACCCCCCTATCCGTTTACCATGCCCAATCTTCTCGTGAGTCCTGAGATCCTGGAAAAAACAATGGGTAGAATAGAAGGTAGCAGAGGCGTTAAGTGTATCAAGTAAACGCCCAACAGATAACAGATTGCAATGGATATTGGGAACCAAGAGGGCATGGGACAGAGGTAAAGAAGGGGTGAGATGGATGGTACCTTTACCAGTAATTGGGGAAGGTAAACCATTAGCACTAGTAATATAGGGGTCACGGGGGTTATGCGACAACTCATCAAATATTTTATCATTATAAGTCATATGATCAGAAGCACCAGTATCAATTATCCATGTAGTAGAACTCATACCTGGCATAGTATCAGAAGCACACAGATTTGCAGATGGAGTCGGAGGACGGGCCTCATCAGGAGTTACAGTGTAAGTGGCCTTGGGACCATACATACGAGCTTTGTAGTCAGCAAACCAATCAGGGTAACCATGCTCCTTAAAACACTTCTCAGAGTAATGATCCCCATTACAATGGCGGCACTTAGGCGGACCTTCAAGAGAGCTAGAGGTGGAGGCAGAAGGACGAAACCCAGCAGAAGATCCAAACTTTTGGGAAGGAGAGCGACCGGTCGTTACTTGCGGGGCGACCGGTCGGCGACGTGCTGGATCCACCTTAAGAGCCAGCGATCCTCCTCCAAGCATAGCGGACTGACGAGTATCTTCCTCCATAACCATGGCATAGGCTTCGAGAGGAGGTGGAACAGGACTAAGAGCAAGAATACGGCTACGAACACCATCATACGGTGGATCTAGCCCACCAAGAAAATCATAAACTCGATCGGCTTCAATTTCTTTCAGACGAGGAGCCCCATCAGTAGAACAATTAAACTCATGCGGACGCAGACAATCAATCTCTTGCCAGATAGCATGAAGTTTTTCATAGAACACTTTCACAGATTCACCATTCTGACCTATAAGTATGGATTGCCGTCGGAGTTGAAACAAACGAGAACTATTCTGAGTCACAGTATATGTCTTCCGAGCAGCCTCCCATATATCAAAAGCAGTATCACCATGTTCGAACAAGGCACGAACTGGTTTAGTCATGGAATTGAGAAGCCATGATTGCACCAGACAATTATCTTCTTCTCATTCGGTATAGTCAGCAGAATCTTGAGACGGAGCAGGCTTCTTCCCATTGATCCAACTTGCCATACGACGACTAGTAATCGTAATACGCGCACCACGAGACCAAGAGGCATAATTGGAGCCATCCAATTTGTCAGATGTAAGCGGGGTAGAATAATCACGCGAGGGACGTGCCTCCTTCGGTGTAGACGCACTAGCACCAGTCACAACTATGAAATCATCACCCATGATAGCAGCGGAAACAAACACAACACAAAGCAGATATGATAAACACGGCACAGGCACGGGCATAAGAACCCTAAAAGAAAATTAGGGCACAGAGTAGAACACGAGCACAAGAACCCTAAAAAAGAATTAGGGCACAGAGTAGAACACGAGCACAAGAACCCTAAAAAGAAATTAGGGCACAGAGTAGAACACGGGTGGGCACAATACACAGGTTACCAGAAACCTGGCTCTGATACCAAGTCAAACAATATGGTAGAATATTTTCAGATATATTTCATTCTCCAAAAGGAGGTATTTATAATAAGGTTACAAACCCTAGTAGGGTTAGACAAGGAAAACAAGTGGTATCCTAATTACATAATATCTATACAAAAGGAAAAATAAAACCCAAATAGAATAGGATATACGATACTTGCCAACATCATTCTCATCAAAGCTTATAAGTTATGTCTAAAACATTTCTCTGTTTTTTTAGGGGAAGCATTACTCTGTTTTTATTTGCTACTTTCACACCACAAATGGTTTTTTGTTTCCAAGCAAGTGCAATAAGGTAGGTGGAGTTTAATGCATTTTCTTGACTAAACTGTAATTCAATTTCTGAGAGAGTGCTTAATTATCCAGGGTCATCCTCTGTGCTGTTTTTCATTTCCAAATGTGTAAAATCCATATATTTTAGTTTTACTTGGTTTCTCTCAGGTCTTGATCGTTCTAAACCCGGTGTGGAGAATGCAAAGAATGCTGGTCAAAGTAGATCATTCAAACGGCTGGTTTGTCATCAATTTCGCTGCTTTTTACAAATCATAGTGATGGAATTAGTCTGGTCTTTGCTGAATGACTTATATTTTTCTAATGTATTTGGATTGTAGAGCCTAAAGGAAGCCAGGACTAATTCAAACTAATAAAGGTGTGGCGGCCAGATAGGAAACAGGACGTGCTCCTATTGAACGTGAGAGACCTACCTTGGCTGATAATGCAGTTTCTTGACTGAACTGTACGTAGTCTACTTTTTGGCTGCTCAAATTGTAATTCCATTTCGGAGAAAGTGGTTAGTTGGACATATGCTGCCATGCTTCTATGTATTTAATTATATGGTTACTGTTTAAGTGTTATGAATAATTATTCCTCTTTGTTTCCTTGGTTATAATTTTGTTGGATTTCAATTCATTGTACAAAAAGAATGATTATTAGTTTCCCAAATGCATGATTGTCTTAAGGTGATAAAATGCTTTCATGAAACATGACATGGAACAGTGAACATGTGTACATGAAAAGTTTTAACTTCATGTCTGTATATGTACATTCATTCAATGCAAGGCTTAGAGAATCCAGGAATTCTCTAAGCCTTGCATTGAATCTGGGAGTTCTCTAAGCTTCGGCCCATGACGAGGGTTGAAATCTAACCCTTCCATTCCTCTAAAAAAAAAAAAGAAAAAAAAAACCATTAAATTAAATGTTTTACTTTTAGCAATTGTTGTAATAAGCGTCGTCGTACCTACAATTCAAAGATTAAACCAAAATTATTCAATCATAACCAAGCTCGAAAAATTCCTAATTAGACTCTAAATATAAGGCAGCTACTCATTCAATATTGAGAAAGGGAAGAAAATAAGCTAATCTTTAACATGTTATTGTTGTGATACTGATTTTGGAGTTCTTGCTTGGATGAATAATGAATTATTAATTAGGAATTTGATGAATTAATTAGTTTCTGACATGTACTAGATGCATTTAAGAGCAAGTCCACCCATAAAGGCTAAGGCAAGGCAAGGGCTGCTACTATTCACGTGAATAGTGGCAGCTTAGCCTTAGTTGGTTCCACCCTTGAGAGCAAATCCACCACAAAAGGCTAAGGCAAGGGCTGCCACTATTCATGTGAATAGTGGCAGCCTTGCATTTTTTGGTTTCACCCCAAAAGGCTAGGGCAAGGGCAAGAAAAAAAAAAGAATATGCAACAAAATATAAACAATTTAGAAATGCATGAAATAAAATGATTATGCAAGAAAAAATTTAATATGGAAGAAAATATAAACTATAACAACCCAAACCTTAATTAATATTTAATTAATAATTTATTAGAGAAAAAGACAATTATACCCTTGGAATAATTTATTAGGTTTTAAAGTTGACTTTTTGACCGAGAAGGAATTTGGAGATTTCGCTTGTACCGTTGCGTAGTGCGCGATGAAATGACTCCGTAGACACGTAGGGCTTGTTTGGTACACCTCCTTGGCTTGGATTGGCTTGGCTAAAAGTTAATCCCATGTTTGTTGTCACTTGGTCCTAGTATTAAGTAGGATTAGTAATCCCGGGCCCACCAAAAACACATTCTTAGGTGTTCTTAGCTAAACCCATGTGAAAATGAGGGACTATTAGTCCCAACCAAAGCTCTGCAACCAACTCCACCCAAGCGCCAGCGGCAACCACCGACCACCCAAACGGCAATCACAACCACCGACTATGGTTTGCAGATGGCGATGGCAGGCAACAACAGAGATGGCAAACGGCGACGGCAGTCAGTGTCGACGACGACAGACCACTACGGCGATTGAAGCTGTTCCACGATTTATCTTTGGGTCTTCATCAATTTGAGTCTGCTTCTGCCTCTCTCTCAAGTTTGTTTGTGGATGATGATTTTGGTGTGGATTGTGGATTTCTGCCATGATTTAGGTGTGAGCTCCTGCCTCTCCCTCAAATTTGTTTCTGCAAATTACTTACCACACCAAAGCCAAAGTATCTGAACTGGATGATGTTTTTAGGTGGGGTAGAAATTAGAAGAAGAGAGAATATTGAGAATAAGAGAAGGAGAGATGAAAAAGAAAAGACGCAGAGACAAAAGATGAAGAAGAAAGAGCACAGGAGGAGAGAGAAGAAAAGTAAAAATAAAAAAATAAAAAAATTCATTTGCTTTCTTTTTAAAATTTAAAATTTAAATTTTTTTATAAAAATTTAGTCCTAATCCAATCGTACACCAAACGCAGTACTAGGCTTATCCAGCTAATGCCAAGCCAAGCCAATCCAAGACAATCCCAGTGCTTAGTCTAGTCCATGACCGTCCAGCGTGCCAAACGAGCCCGTAGTGGGCTCGAATTGGACTTGTAACGAAGGAAGTACAAGCAAATTAAGTTGAGGGGCAGTTTGATAATTTTGCAATATCAGATTTTTAAAATCTGAGTCTTCTCCTCTTCTTCTCCATGCGACAGCCCCTCCCCTCTGTTATTTTCAGCCACCTTCTCACCTCCATAATCACCCAGCCACGCACCACCTCCAGCCAACCTGACCGGCCAAGCCCTCGCCACCACCGCAGCGACCCAACCCGACGCCAGCCACTGCAGGAAGCGCCGGATTCCGCCGGAACCAGCCGCAGAAAATCGCGTCAGTTTTGACAGATTTTGCAAGCCTTCGTTCTCCCCTCTGGCCACCAAATCAGACGAATTAGGTATGGTTTTTCGACTGATTTTCATGCTCTAGCTGATGGTTGGGTAGGTTTTGAGAGATTTTGAGGTTTGAAGGGTTGATTTAAGAGTTGAGTTTCTGCCGAGTTTGAGAGCTCAGTTTCAGCCACTTCCGGCCACTTTTTGGCCATAGTCCAAGAACAAAAGTGGTTTCAAATTTGGTGTTTTACTTAGGATAGGAGTTTAGGCCGGTGGTTTGGAGATTTTTCGGCCACCGGAAATTGTTATACACACCCACGCGCTGCCAGCGCGTGAGTCAGGTGTCAGGGACCACTCTTGGTCCTAGAATGATCCTCGTGTCCTCACGAGTGTGTAGGATTTCGCGGATCTCAATTCGGACAACGTTTGGACCTCGAATGGATCTTGCATAGTGTGCGATTTCTGGGTTCAATATGTTCAAACCGTTGGATCGTAGTCAAACTGGAGTATGTTGATCTAGGTAATTTCAGGATTGTGTAGGATTCGACGGATCGTTAATCGGAGTCCCGGATACTTCGAGAAGGCCAACCCTAGGGCTAGGATTACGAAAAAATCGTTCGTCCGTCCGATCGTGCGATCGTGAGCAATCCGACCGTCCGATCGAGTCCAAACTCTTGGGACATGTGTCCTAGGCATATTGGAACCTCTAGGAAGAGTCGGATCGGAAATTGGAGGTTGTGGACCTCACGGGGTGCCGAGCTGACTTTTGGGGACTTTATCGTTTTTGAGTCCCGAGTTACTTCTAAACCATGTCCACTGAGAGGAAAGTTAGTGTGGGCATAGGAATGATCTTTTAAGTGACGCACACACTTTTAGGAGCTGGGGGTCAGGGTTTTAATTTAATATTATTTTATTGAGCAATTTTATTAATAAAATATTATGATGGATATTCAGGCACCCGGGCATCGGTTGACCCGCAGGAGGGACCTTCAAAGGGTCCAGCTAGCTCAGATCACCTATGAGTGGACATTTTGTTTTATAAATGGTTTTATGCAATTAAATTCCATTATTTGATCTTGAATAAGTATTTAATAATTGATATTTTCCTAGCATGACTTTGCTAGTTTTAAGTATATTTATTAATTTGCTGCTGAGTTGAGAATCCTTAAAGGATAGGAAAAGTAAAAACTGGGATGGTTATCAGATTGAGTGGTGTTGTGCCTCAAAAGAGGTGTTTTTAAAATTTATAAACTCGCAAGCGCACGAATTGAATATAGCATAAGCGTGTAAGAGCGAGATCGTACCCAAGGGATTGCGTGTAAAGATAGAAAACCAATTTCACCCAAGTTAATTTCATTGCCAACCTAGTTGATTCAAATGGTGATTTGTTTGTTGATAAAGAAAATTAAATAAAGCATAAAACAAATATAGAAATGGCAATAAATTGAAATTAAGATTTAAATTTATGAGAAAAATAACTAAGGTATTAGAATCCACACCATCATTCCATAAGATCCTTATCTTTCAATTCCCATGGAGTAGCAATCTAGAAATCAATCTTCTGCTTTCTCAAGATTTATCAATTAAGTTTGTAATTTAGATCATAAGTAAATTTTCCTTCCCTTCATAAGTACAAATTCTAAGCATAAAATGTAAACAAAATTATTTAACTACAAAGGATCAAAGTTTCCTAAGCATCCTATGTGAAAAAGTTTATTTGAATAACAAAATATCAAAGAAATTTGTAAACTAGAAATATAAACCAAGGATGAATTAATAGATTAATCCAAAATCTTAACTACCACAAATACATGATAGAAGTGGTGAAAAGAAAATTAATCTATTAATCATGTGAAGTGAAAATTATAATCATTGAACACCACAATATTTGAGAATTGAAAATAAAAACTAGAACTTTATATTACTAATGGTGTTTCATCCAACCTCAGTTAAGTAGTTTAAATAGACATAATTAATATTTAAAACAAAATAAAGAAACTAATATACATAAATTAAATGAGAACTAGGAAAGGTGAAGAACAATTTTAAGAGAGTTATTAGCTCTCGGTTCTTCCCTTTCCATCATTGTTCTCTTTCTTTCCTTCTCTTTGCCGTGTATCTCTCTTGAATTTCTCTACTCCACCCTCTTCTTCTTTGCTCCAAGCTTTTATTTATAGCCAAAGGAAGGGAGGCTTGAATTATATAATAATCAAGCTTTCATCATTTCAAATAAGTATCCCATCATTTTCAAATATATTCCTTAATCTTGGCCTACTTCCTTGACTTTGGCTTTCACAAAAAATCTTTATTTTTGTCTTCTGATCATTTACTCCATCTCATCTCTCGTGTCTTCTCATAAAAACTGCAGCGACTTTCCTCATATTGTAGCTAGATAACAACTCAAGCATCATCATTCTTCTTTGCATTCATTGGTTGCAAGTAGTCAATTTGAACTTCTCCTTCATTGTTTATTCATTCTCTCTTTATTTCTTCAATGATGGAAGCTTGCATGCATGTCCTAGAGCATATTAATGCAATTGATTGCTTCTTCTTTGGTTTTGGCTTTGAACCACACGTTGTCTTGAGCATATTTCCTTGACCATGGCTGCACACATTTTCATCTTTCTTCTACCTTCTTTTTGCAACACATTACTTATTCCTCCTCCTCCTCATGCCATTGGTGGAAGACACTTAATATCTACAAACAACCACTCATTAAATATAAAAACAAGATTGGAAAAAAAAACAATATAAATACTCTAATAGATTTACATAAAACAAAAGAAAATACTAACAAATATAAATTTAAGGATAAAACTTGTATTAATTCTGTGCTCATCAAGTGGCAGCAGGCTTTAAGGTTTATTGAGACATAGTTTTAAAAATTCTAGTTTGTTTTCAGAAAATGTATGTGTATATATATATATTTCAGAAACCACTTAGGTACCCAAGGTTGCCTTCAGTATAATAAATGTTGCCTCGGAAATAAAGTTGCCTTAGGAATAAAATTGTGTTGCCTTCGGTTATATTGATGTCAACGGACATCCAGTTGCCTTCGGGTAGGTCAGCATGCTAGACACCGCCCCACGAGTTTCGGGGATGCATAAACCGTAGGTGTGAGGAACGCGGCTCAGATGGACCAAGTGTCCCCTGAATCCCACAAGGATTGCGGCTCGGGTGACTTTGTGTTTCCTGAGGTTTGCTAGGACGTGTCACTCCGGTGGCAGGAGGATGGAATTGACGGCAACTAACGGAATTGACGGAAATGAAAGGAATTGACGGATTATAAGGAATTGGCGGAATAATAAATGGGTACCCCTAGGTGGTAGATTTAAGTTGATTTCAATGCTTTCAAGGACTTAATGTTTTAATCAAGTGTGTGATTGACTCTATATATATATAGTATAAATATGAATGCATTGATTCCAGTACGAATATATATAAGAAATGATTTAGTTTTATAACTGTTTTTACAGAGGGGTTAGTATGTTCATATGCTATTTTCTAAACCTTTGTTTTTGGTCCACTCACCTTTTTAATGTTTTGCGCCCCCAAGCAGTAATCGTGCGTCAGTGCGCCACCACCAGGCCGAGTCCATCCTCCGCCACATCCCTTGACAACGTAGGGTCTTGTATAATTATTTTATACTTGTAATATTCTGTGTAGAGCTCTGATATTGCCCTAGATTGCATGTCTAACTGTTGGAATGTAATCATTTGCATGTTGGCAGTTGGTGTATATTTTATATGCATGTTTGACAGGTGTAATCTTGGGATTGGTCTAATTGCAGGGGAGACTTTACTAAATTTTCGGCAAAAGTCAAACCCCAGTTTTATTTGAAATTTGATTAGAAGGGCAATTAGGTCATTTGTGCTCGGCACTTGTCAGGTGTCAGATACGCACAGGGTTCGGCTCGGATTCCAAAGTGGAATTTGGGTCGGGTCCTGTCATAAACAATTTACAAATTCAAGAAAAAAAAAGATTACAATTTACAAATATTGGAAGGAGAAGAGTTTGTATGAGGATTTGTTGTGGAAAGTGAATAAAATTGTTATGTATTTATAGGGAAAACATCCATAATGTTTTGGTATTTTTTTAAAAAAAATTTTGAATTTTTTTACCCAAAAAAATTGAGTCCGTCGGATTTCTGCACAAAAAAAATCGAAGCATCCGTGAAGAGCCACGTGGCGTCTTCCCGTTGCGAGCTGTCAATCGCTGACGCCAGCGTGGTGAAAAAAATTTGAATTTACGCTCGCTGACGTCACGATGATGTGGCGTCTTCCCGTTGCGAGTTGGTTAAAATAAGAGTAATGCTATTTGGACACACAACATTGACACACTTAGTGACACCCGCTAATGTGTCAATGTATCATTTGCTCTTCTTTTTTCCTCGTTTTCTGTTCAGCGAATGATACATTGACACATTAGTGGGTGTCAACTAAGTGTGTCAATGTTGTGTGTCCAAATAGCATTACTCTTAAAATAATGTATGCGTTGCAGCTTGCACATGAATATAATTAATATTTGTCGTTTTAAATGGATGTCATCCAACGTCATTAAACAATGAATGAATCACACATCAATATTAAAACCAACATAGGTGGCTTTCAGTAATATGCAAGCATAGGATGCTTTGGCAATAATTAAAGCATGTGGTGATGCTCGTGCTTTTGGTAGTGTGTAAATGCCTAGCGTTTGTATTCCTATCAAAGTGAAAGACAAAAAATAAAGGAAGCTGAATAGTCCAACTTCACTATGTTGGTATTGGCCTAAAACATGATATATCTATATATATATATCATGAAGGAAATTTATCAGTACATGTTTACATTTGAATAGATGACATGCTTGTGCTGTTGTTGCAAGTATAAATGTAATGGCATATGGCATGATAATATATATTTTATTGTGAAATCTAAAAAGCTAGGAAAAAAATGAATTTTCTTATCTCTTTCGTTGGCCTCCAACAAAGAACATGTGGATTGTGGAACCGACATTGGCATAGAGAGTTGGAGCATCCCACGGGCGGTGCAAAAGACGGAGACGATGCAAGCAATGTTTTCGGAGATTACTTGTTCAATTTTGAGTTGAATAGCATGCGTAGTTTTGTGCAAGATATGGCTATATTGTTCTAGAGTTAGCCAAGTTTCCTCTGTTGGCCAGAGAAGATGGCTTCTCTTTATCAGATGCTTGGCTTGTGTTTGGCTCTTTCCTTTTTTTGAAAAAAAACATTTGCTTGGCGTGAAGCCCCAAGTATTTTGGGGTTTGCATGTGTAGCTTGCTCAATGACATGAATATGGATTTGCTAAAGCCCTTAGCCCTCTTACAAGATCTTGTTTTGCTTGAGAATGGAGATCTAAGACACAAATAAAGGGAGCATGTGAGTAATCAGTATTATGTTCGCTCTGCAAAGTAGATAGTCAACAAAAGGAAAAAATAAAGAAAGAAAGAAGGAATGTTCTTATCTCTTTATTTTCTCTGGTTTATTGCTTCTGGTCTTCTTCTTTGGAGGCACCGGTGAAGATATGGCCTAATCCCTAGCAGAGTCGCCAATTTATGTGGGGGTCTTTTTCTTCCAGTAGCCAGACGAATGGGCTTGGGTTGCTGTAAAGGATGAACAGATGTGTGAATCTGCCCCTTGTGTTTGAGTTCAAGAATTAGGCCTCGAGAATGCTTCGAAAGGGTAGCTGAACCTTAGGAAGCACCTTGGTTACCTTCACTAGCAAAACTAACAATCGCTTACAGGTAGATTCTTAGCTTGGCATGAGAAGCTTGTGGCATGGGAGCAAAACCGTCATGAGTTTAGCATAAACAGAGAGAGAGAGAGCTGTGAGTTCCTATGACAAACGGGGGTTTTAAGGAAAGGGGAATGGATTCTAAGAGGTTTTGTCGAGGAGAGAGATGGATGGGGGTATAATGGGTGTGTTGAGTAGTTTCTAGCGGCTTGACGAAAACTCTGTCAAGATCTGGAATAGCTTGCCAGAAGAGAAAATTGGAGGAGATGGATGAATATGGCTCGAAACTGAAGGGTTCCAGAGGTGAGAGATGATGCTTGCTCTCTGGGTCTGGTTTGCTTGCCTTCGATTGAGTTGTTTTCAATGGGTAGAAGACACTCCCTTTTATAGCCGTTGGAAGCTCCTCCTTCCCAAGAAACCCTAATAGCTTTTCTCCAATTTTGCCAAGTCTCCCCTTCCCTTTTTCTTTCTCTCCTTTCGATTCATCCTCTTTTATGCAATTTTCCTCAGTCCAAACACACCAAGACAAGATTTTTGGGAGCTCTAAAGCCTTTCTGCAGCTGCTCCAGTGTTGAACTCCTATTTTTGAACACCTTAGCACCTTCTTTCCTTCCCTCTTCAATGGTAGGAGCTGGTAGGAGAAAGAAATTGGTAAGGGCGTTGGTTTGAAGAGTGCCCCTCCTTCTAGCAACCTGTGCGCGCCATTATCCTCTGGATCTTTGCATGTTCTTCTTTGAAGTTTGCTATGCCCATGTGCTGGAGCCTATCAGCAGCTCACCGATATACACTTTGGCTTTCATCGTGGTTCACATTTCCAGTTAAGTGCTGGAGACAAGATATTTTCTTGGCTGCTTGGATTTTTGCTAAAGTGATAGGTTAGCCAATTAAGAGAATGGGCTAATTTCCTTAAATGATGGGCTATCTTATTATGGTAATGGGCTAATTCCCTAGGGTAATTGGCTCCCTTTTCTCTTTCTTTTATGCTTACCCACATATTTGAGCTCAAGAAATGGGCTTGAGGGGGAGCCCCAAAACTTCCATTTCTCGGCTCATCAATGGGCCTCATGAAAGCTCGTTACCATCCATACCACAACCCACTCAGCAAGCCCCGGGCATTTTGCGTAGCTTGGACCCACTTAAGTTTGTAGTGTGATTGAGTGTAAAATAATGATTTCCCACTTGGCATGGCGTGTCGCTTGGCATGCTTGAATTTTGTCACCTTTAAAAGGTATATGATGCTTGACTGGATAATTAGCTTGGACTCGTAGAGCCAGTGTATTTTATAGGCTATAGCGTGGCAGATTGCATATTTATTTGGCATGACACGTAGTTGTGGCTCGTGCAAGCGTGCATGACGAATTTTGCGTGCTCTGAACCGGGTTTTTTCTTAATATGGTGTCGCACTAGGCCGAGAATTTATTTGGGTCCAACCCTGGATTTTTTGAGCCTCAACAAGTATATAATATAATAATATAAAATATAAAACTTAGTCAGTACAATCACTTTAATAGCATATTTATATATGGCAATATATATATATACCTCATCAAAAAATTAATATATATTCTAAACGGGGAGGGTTCGGGTTGGGGATTAAAATACCATCCCCGCCCCTCCCCGAACACCATACCCAAAAAATTCCCCATACCCAGTGGCGGATCTACAGAGGCGCAAGGAGGTGCAGCTGCACCTCTCTTCGCCGGAAAAAGCTTTGGAGTTGTCTGAAAATGCCCCTCTGCTAATGCCGAAAACAGCTATGGTTGCCATGGGATGCAAGCTCTGTGAGGCGCCGTCAATGGCTTATTCCTCACGAAGAAGAAGACCCAACCCTGACTCAACTTTTGTTTTCCTCTAGGTTTTAAGTGAACGACGTCGGATTGAGATGTGTGGGCTTTTTTAATGAAACGTTGTGTTTCCTGTAGTTTGGTTTCATACAATAAAGACACCACCGTTTGGTTTGTAAAATCCTATTTTACCAAATCTCTATCATTTTCATTCACCCAATAGAATCACTACACTTAGCCTGTATTTTAATGTTTGGAATCTTTCCACTACCGAGGTCATTTAATGAAATCACAATTTATGACCACAAAATATATATATTGTATAAAAAAAGTCATTTTTAGTTGTTTTATATTTTCTTAAGGTCTGGTATTTTTTTTCCTTCTTCACCACCAGTATCAGTGTTTCTTTTTTTTTCTTTTTTTTTCTTTTTTTTTATAATTTGGTTGTTTGTTATTTATTTATAATATGTTTATTATTACAATAATAATAATTGTTATTATTATTACTAATTTGGCTCTCTCTCTATTTTGTATGATCAATACAATAGCACATCAATCGATGATCAATTATGATTTATTTGTTTAATTGATAATTTGATATGCATTTCAATTAGAACAATTGAAATTGATTTTTTTTACATTAATCTTCATTAGATTCTAAAGGTATTTGGATGTCTAATTATTTTATTATTTTTAAGCTTTTAATCTATTTTTTTATCGCCCCTTTCCTAAAAAATTTCTAGATCCGCCACTGCCCATACCCATCCCCATACCCGATTTTTGTCCTTCATACCCGACCATTAGGGTCGAATCCCCATAAAGACCCTTACCCGTGAGGAAAATTGCCATCCCTATTACCGTTTACTTTGTTTGGCAGGAGAAAACGTCAATAAGTGGAGGGGTAAAGGTTAAAAGGGGAAAGTTAATGGGAACAGAAAGAAATGAAGATCAGCACTGAAAGTTGCAGTGATGTCTGACGGGAGACGGTAAATTTAGGTTGACAGCGGTGCACAAAATCTGAAGCAAACAGACCAATAATTTAATGGCTTTAATTAGGAAAGTCGTCCAAGCGGGTAGGGAGCCTGAATATTTTCTGACTTGGCCTGTGAGCTGTGACACAGCCATTTTGGAATTTCAAGCTTTAAATAAATTGAAATCAATTTTTGTTGGTTGGAAACTTTGGAATTGAATTTAAGACTTTAAAAAAAAAAATTAAAAAAAAAAAAAATTAAAAGAAAAAGGGATTGAGGATAGATAATCAAGATTCCAGATCCTTAACCCATTTCGCAAGGTTGCAACTTGCAAGTCCAATCATGGACACAAAAGCTAGTCTAGTATAGTTTCCATATATAACGTGACAGTTTAAGAACACAAAAGCTATCAAGTCTCACAATTTTTGGTTTTTTGCCCCATCAATTTTGACCGGTGTGGCCAAAGCTTGCTCTCATCCATCAATTTTGAACAACGACTTACATGCACCGAACTATATACTCTTTTAAATGTAGAAATCTTAGATTCAATAAATCTTTGGTGACTGATAGTTTGAGAAATACAGGTTGCGGAGACTTTGAGGGTCTCCTCTACCATGCAATACCAGTGAAAAATGACCTTAATTTGCAGATCAATGGAAAAGTGCCTTAATTTACAGATTAGTGGTCCCATGTTCGAATCCTCGTGGCACCTTGGTAGTGTGTGTGTGTGTGTGTGAGAAACCACATTCTCTTGTAATTTAGATTATCACTTGTACTAAAAAAATGGTTACAGTTTATATATGTAACCGTTTAGATTATCACTTGTAAAATGGTAATTGGGCATGCCCAACTAGTTCCGATGACAAAAAGACAAAATAAAGAGCGTGCAGTGTCCCACCATGTGAAATTAGAGCCCAAAGCACCATGATTTGCCAAAGCGTCCGTTGCATGATTATTGTTACAAAAGACATGAGAAATATTAAACGACATGTGCTGGAGACGAAGCAAGCAATTATGCCAATCAACCCGTAGGTGCCATATATTTGACATCTTATCATCATATTTATATAGTTGTTTTAATTTCTTGTCTAATATAAAAGGTAATAAAACACCCCCAAATACCTATGATAAATCCAAAACTTAATTATTATTAGTTCTTTGCCTGAGAGATTGTTGTATGCAACATCTATAGTCCAAATTTCATGCAACAGACTCCATGAGGAAATTCTCCTGATAACTCTCAGTGCTTCTTAAAGAAAGGACTATATATAGAGTGGAATAGTACCATTCAAATGATTTTCAGCAAGATACAATGCCACAAATTGTGGAAATTGTTACTGGACCAAAGTGGGAAATTGATTATGACTTTAATCCAAAATCAGAGAAGTTGGAAATTTCAATTCCAATGGAAGATTTGCAAAGAACTAGTAGTCCAATGGAAGGTTTGTAAAATAAATCCAAATAATAGATTTTGGAAGATATTTAGAAGAACCAGGAGTCCTCTGTCATGGAATATGAGATTCCAGTAGTCTGTCTTTTTTCTGTAGGGATTGAGCCTGCATTTCGAAACACACTCAGTTTCACTCTGGTTACTGTTTCAAGGTTATAATTATTCCTTTTTGTTTCATTGGTTATAATTTTGTTGGATTTCATTGTATACATTTCGAAATACAGGAAAACAGAAAAGGAGATAAAGGATTCAAGTAGCCCCATATTACAAAAAGAATGTTCATTAGTTCCCCATGCATGATTGATCCAAAATCAGAATGAAACATTACAACACTGAACATGTATAAAGTTTTCAACTTCATGTGAGTACATGTAAAATTCATCATACGCGCTGACCAATATGGTAAACTGTTAAGCTCTATGGAGCTAGTGATGGATAAATAAATACATATACGAACTTGGTACGTTTTACTGCTAGTCAACTATTTTAATGTGGACAACAGTTTATATATTTATTTCTAACCAAGATTTCATAGGCAAACGAGCCAACTTCAATTCAAGGCCAATGCTAACTTATCTTTGATGCCATCAAAGAATTGAAAATAAGCATGCCTCCATGACTTGTAACACAAGTAATGTGCCACAACTTTAGGCCAGAGGTGGCCCTGGCCCCTCTAATGTTTTCTAAGTTTTCACAATCAAGGCAATGTATTGTAAAATATTAAAAGCATTTTGCATGTTTAAAGTTAATGGCCACCCTAATAAATTCATTTTGAGTAATAATGTGAAGTTATATTGGCTTTTCTTTGCTGATTTTTATATCTTTCTCTTTTGGATTTTAGTAGATATTGATTTCTTTAGTATAAAAATTAAAAATAAATAGCTATACTTGGATAGATTTAGTTGGAAAATCTTAGTTCTTATCATAACTAACCAAATAGGTTAAAAAGACTTGATAAAAAAATAATTAAAATGGCTATAGAGCTTAACCTGTTTCAAAATAAGTTTAATATACCTTTGTTTTTCCACCAATCTATATTTTTTTTCTTCTTGCTCTAGATGTTTGGTACATGTTCTTTGGCCTCTCCAAAGTTTGAATCCTGGCTATGTCCCTGGCCAAAAACACTCCAAAAGCCTACGATAAAGTCTAGCTAGTACCGTGGTAACATACAACCACAACTTATTATGACGAATGAGTTTATTGAACTGGAATCAACATAGATTAGAAAAGTGATGACTCAAACACTTGAGAATAGTAACAGAAAAGTTGGTTGGGAAGATTTCAGCATTGAGAAAGGAATTTTACCACCAAAATCGTTTTTCTTCATCTTCGAAATCATATTTTTCATGACATAAATGTGCAACAGGAGGAGGCTGCATATTTCTTCAGGGATATGAAGGTAGCCAAGATTGCACAGCTGTTGGGGGATATGTCCAATAAAGAAATTCGATCGCAGTCGTAAGATCGACACCAGGGGCGTGTTTGATCCTATCCATGAAGGTATGGTGACAGTGAATCTATTATTTGCAAGATCAATGTACCAGTGAATCAACATAAAAAGTGACCCCGGGACACCGATTGAATTCGGAAGCTTGCCTGAGAGATTGTTGTATGCAACATCTATGACCCATATTTCTTGCAACAGACTCCATGCTTGAGGAAATTTTCCTGACAGCTCATTGCTTCTCAGAGAAAGGACTAGCAAGTTTTTGAGGTTGCAAATAGAGAGTGGAATAGTACCATTCAAATGGTTCTCAGAAAGATACAGTGCTACCAATTGTGGAAATCGTTGGTCCAAATTCATTGGAATTGGCCCAAAAAATGAATTGGTTTGAAGCTCATGACGGATCACACGAAGGAAGTGGAGGTTCTACCCTAAAACCAATTGGCAGTGGAGGGCCCAACTCCTTATAAGCCCTTGCTAGGTTTCTCAACTTTCCAATGTGGGACTTTTTACCTTCCCATTTTCACACGCCCTCGCACGTGTGACGAATTTTCAAGCCTAACACGTGGACAACACATTTTGGGTGTGGCCGTTGGGCTTTCACACGTGGGCAAGGTCTAGGTAATTCAAATGTTTCAGGCTAAGAAAATAAGGATTTATCTTACCCCCAAAAGAAGAGTGCTCCATCTCATCCCACTTTGCTTCAAAAACAGATAGGGTATACGTATACATGTTCTGCAGATTCATCATTTCGACATGACCTGTTTTGTTGTTGCATGAAATTTCTTTCCATTGACAGCAATGTTGACCAGCCCAAGAAGAAAGCCTCCCAGAAGGATCAGTAAGATCTTGTTTAAGGGCGAGAAGCGCACGTCTCTCTTCGTCGATGCATGGTTTCACACTTGGAAGTGCATCGCCAAAGCAAAGTTTACTAGTGTGTAGG
This sequence comes from Prunus kanzakura, assembly GCA_020521455.1. Classification (NCBI taxonomy): domain Eukaryota; kingdom Viridiplantae; phylum Streptophyta; class Magnoliopsida; order Rosales; family Rosaceae; genus Prunus; species Prunus kanzakura. The sequence goes on from BPUM01000194.1 coordinate 139,118, forward strand.
TATGAAGAGGCGAAAGAGAAAAGGAGGAAATAGTGAGCAATGTTGAGGTGAAAGTTAGAGCTGAATGAGTGTGCAAAGCTATATATTTTCATACAAAATTTTCTTTGCTATGGTGCAGTTGGCAACCGAGCAGAAAACTGAACTTATAGGAGGTTATAAAAAAAAATCATTGCCATCCAGATTCCAAGTATTCAACCCATTTTACAAGTTGGCTAGATTGGCAAGTAGGCATAAACAAAACTGACAGAACCCTGGGAGGAAGATTCACCAAGACTTAAGTCTTGGCAAATAGCAATTGCTATGGAAAAAAACGGAGTTCAAGTTGGTCTCTTTCCTCTGCGTTTTCTTCTTTCATGTTCCGATATTGATTATTTTAACAAAATTGTTAACAACTTGTGTTCTTGGTGGAAGAGAGAGAGAGAGAGAGAGAGAGAGAGAGAGAGAGAGAGAGATGGAGGGTGTGTTAGACAACTAGGAAAGTAGTTAGACTTAAATTGTGATTCTACGATTGTACTCCTAACTTGTAGGAGGAATCCTTGCTACTCAAGGATTGTAAATTGTATATATACACATTCACGTATCAATGAGAATTAATTCTGCCAGATATTATTCTTCTACATGGTATCAGAGCAGGTTTAAAACCCTAGCTCTATTTTTTCCTTTATGGCCGACTCTTCTTCCTCCTATGGCCCCTTTTACATTCATCATTCCGACCATCCAAACCTTGTTCTTGTCTCCAAAAAATTAAATGGTGATTACTACACCTCCTGGGCCCGTGGCATGCAGATTTCCTTGAGTGCCAAGAACAAACTTGGTTTCATCACTGGCGATATTAAGGAACCTTCTTCCTCCGACGATCCTGATGACCACGCAGCTTGGCGCCGTTGCAATGACATGATTTTTTCTTGGATTCTCCATTCATTGGAACATGACCTTCAAGAATCCGTTCTCTTTTTTGTCTCTACCAAGGACGTGTGGGACGACCTTCGCGAACGGTTTTCTCAGAGCAACGCACCTCGTATCTTCCAACTCAATCGTGACCTCGCTACAATTTCACAAGGATCCTCTTCTGTCTCCGCCTATTTCACTCGTCTCAAAGCTCTCTGGGATGAGCTTACCTCTTATAGTGACGGCACATGCTCTTGTGGTACCAAGAATGAACGGCAACATCTTATGCAGTTCCTCATGGGTCTTCACGACTCTTTCTCTGCTGTTCGTGACCAAATCCTCTTGATGAACCCTTTACCCACTGTTCGTCAAGCCTGTTCTTCCGTTTCTCAGGCCGAGAAGCAACGATCCTTGGGCTCTGTTCGCCCCAACGACTCCCCCGCTGCCATGGCTGTGCGCAGTTCTTCCCGCACCTTCTCCGACAGACCTCCGCTTCATTGCACCTACTGCGACTACGATTTCCATACTCGGGAGACTTGCCATAAGCTTCATGGCTATCCCGTTGGCCATCCTCTTCATGGGCAACCCTGGCGACCACCACGTCGTGCGTCCACCTCTGGCGGCCCCTCTCGCAGCAGCACTGCTACTCCTTCTGCATGCAGCGCCTTAGCGCCTTCTTGGCCTTCCAGCAGCACCCGGCACTCATCAGGCAGCAACTCCAGCACCTATTCACAGCGTTCTTCACCCTCTGCCCATCATGTGCACGGCTCTCCCAGCCTTCAGGACCTGCAACTAGCCATGCCTAATCTGTCCGCTGATCAATACACTCGTCTCCTCGCTGCTCTTGATGATCCCACGGCCCCATCGTCGTCTTCTCCTCAAGTTCACGCTGTCTCTAGTGATGCTTTCGCTCAAGGTTTGTTGCCCGTTGCCCCATGTCATGGTCCATGGATTCTTGACAGTGGCGCCACGGATCATATTACTTCATCATCTTCCAATTTAGTTCATACCTCTACTTCACTTTTGCCGCCTGTTTCCTTGCCTAGTGGTGCCACAGCCCCAATTACTTCAACTGGGACTCTTCACTTAAATTCCTCGATTGCTTTGAAAGATGTTTTATGTGTCCCTACTTTTCAAGTGGATCTTTTATCAGTTAGTAAGCTTACATATGATTTATCTTGTTCCGTGACTTTTTTTCCATCTTGGTGTATTTTGCAGGACTTGGTTTCGAAAGCGATGATTGGTGTGGGTAAGCGACGTGGCGACCTTTACTACCTTGTGGCCCTTGCCTCTCTCCCCACCCGCCAACCTCTCTGCAACGTCATCACCATCCCACCCTCTCTCTGGCATAGACGCCTTGGTCATCCCTCTTCCGCTCGTTTACAAGTTTTAGCCCCTCGTTTTCTTAAATGTTCTTTGGATTCTAGTCATGTTTGTGATGTTGGTCCTTTGGCGAAACAAACTCGTCAACCTTTTGGTTTAAGTTCAATTTCAACGACTTCTCCTTTTTCCTTAATTCATTGTGATATTTGGGGTCCAAATCGTCAATCTTCTCTCACTGGTGCTCATTATTTTTTGACTATTATGGATGATTTTTCTCGTTTTACATGGGTCTTCTTAATGAAGCATAAATCTGACACTCAACCAATTCTCAAACATTTTTTTGCCTATGTTCTTACCCAATTTAACACCAACATCAAAAGCATCCGTACTGACAATGGTGGGGAATTTTATTCTCTTCGCAATTTTTTCATTGACCATGGGGTTGTTTTCCAAACTTCTTGTGTTTACACGCCCCAGCAAAATGGCGTCGTTGAACGCAAACACAGACACCTTCTTGAAACCGCTCGGGCCCTTCGGTTCCAATCACACCTTCCCCTCAAGTTTTGGGGTGAATGTGTCCTCACTGCTGCCTATACCATCAATCGTCTCCCTACCCGCCTTCTCAATAACAAAACACCTTTCGAAGTCCTCCACAATAAACCTCCGCTTCACTTCCGTGTTTTCGGTTGTCTAGCCTATGCCACCTCTGTTCTTCCCCCCAATAAGTTCTCTCCTAGGGCTCATCGTTGTCTCTTCATTGGATACCCTGCTGGCCAAAAGGCTTACAAACTCTATGACCTTGACACACATCGCACCTTCACTAGTCGGGATGTCATATTCCATGAGGACTCGTTTCCTTTTGCTTCCCCTCCCACTTCACCTGTCATGGCTCCCCTACCCACTAGTATCTCCCTTCCTATTCCCCCATCCCTAGATATCCCCTTTCCCCCTCTCCCGGGCCCTCCCCCCCCGGCCCCTGTTATTCCACCGCTCCCTGACACCTCTCTCACCACCATCCCGCCTGCTCCTCTTTCACCACCCACGGCTCCACCAGCTCCTCCACCACATTCTGCCACCTTACCCCCCGTGCCCTCTGCTGCACCCAATCCGCCTACCCGTGTGTCTTCCCGTTCCCATACACCTCCACATTATTTAAGGACTACGTTTGCTCGCAGGTGATTCTGCCACCACACCCATCTTCTCTTTCGCCACCAGGTTCTCTCAAAGGTACGCGGTATCCCCTCTGTAATTATGTTTCTTACCACCGTTTATCTCCACATCATCTTTCATATATCTACTCTGTGAGTCGGGGTGTCGAACCATCTTCTTTTGCAGCAGCTGCCAGTGATCCTCACTGGCGTCGTGCTATGAATGAGGAGCTGGATGCCTTGCATGCCAACCGTACTTGGACCCTGACTACCTTGCCCCCCGGCAAAGTTCCAGGTGAGGTGGCAGATGGAGAGGAGGAGAGAGAGTAAGAGAGAGAGAGAGAGTGATTGAGTAAAGGGGGTGTTTTGATTTGGTACCATTTCTAGAAGGTCTAGGAGGTTCGGTGGAGTTTGAGAGTTCCCACTTGACTGCGAAGTTTATTTGCTTCGGAGCTAAGACTTGAAATATATATATATATATATGAACAAGACGCGTAGAACTATGAGTATGTATGTGACTTGGCCATGGGGCTCACACGTCTCAATCAAGCTTCTACACGTGAATGAGGGTTTGGAGAGAGCTATATAGTATTCGGAGAAAATTTTGGTATTTTACTATTCTGGTCAATAACGTTAAAGTTATTATACGTGTCTTTGCGTTATTGAATGGGTATAATAAAACAATGTTATTTCCATTTTGTGCTAATGTTTCTTATAGTACTTGACATCCTACCAAATGCTTGTTGTGTATACTTCAAAGAGATAAAAACAAGAAGGCAAAGTTGGCATCTTCAGTGATTTATTTAATAGCCTGCAAGTACATTGCAAATTACATGATAGTGATAGAACAAATCTAGTGGAATCACCATAGACCAATGTACCCATATTATTCAAACACTTAGATTCTTTTTTTCTTTTTTTTGGGTCGAAGATTCTCAGTGCAACTTTTCCACTTTGAGGAAAAAAAGAATGAGGCCCTGTTTGGTTCATGGGAAAGGAATCTTGGGGATGGGAAATCAATTGCTTTCCCATGTTTGGTAAGTCAGGCATTGGAAATCGTTGCCTGGCACATGGGAAAGTATGAGGGAAAGTGAAGCCTTCCTCCTTAAATACACTTTTTTTCTGACTAATTTGTCCTTACCAACAATTCATACTTACAGTTTTTATCCAGCAACTATTGATATTCTTTTTTTATTTTTTTTATTCATATTTCTTTAATAGGGGCACAATTGGAAAACTAAACAAAATTTGTTTTCCATTCCTACTCAAAACAAACATGGGAAAAAAAATAAAGTGATATTTACGGGTTACTTTCCTGGCATTACCAAACATGGGAAAGGAATCATCATTTCCCATCCCTTGGGAAATGACATGGGAAATGATTTCCTATCAAATCTGTTATGTGAACCAAACGGGGCCAGATATCAAATCAAAGGGTATTGACCCGGAAAAAAATTCAAGAGATAAGGGTTGAAGCACTAGTGGACCACAATGGGGGTGGGCCCTCAAAGGGTTTGGGGAAACATTGGTCTCCTCCACTATCTCGGAGACTAATCTGTGGATGCATGATGCTTTTGACTTGGGGGTCAACTATATATAAATAAATCCAACTATATATGCATGTGGAAAAATGGTTAGTAAGTTTAATACGACATTAATCATTTGCTTGGGTGCACAATTTAATTTTAAAATTCATAAGTCAAAGAACGAATATTTTGGTATTCTTTTTTTGGTCGAATATTGTGGTTTTCTAACTGAAGGGGAAAAACATATCACACGGGATATGAACTTCATAAATACTCAAGCATTTTGATTTAAAAAGAACTTCTTCTACTTTCTTGTTTTAATCAAAGTTTTCTTTGCAAAGGAGCGGCTTTCACTGCAATTGCTAGTGTTGCTTTATCTTTTTTCGAGAGAACCTCGATGGTACGAGGGAAACTTTATTAATCATTAAAATAAAAATAGGGGATTTAAACCTTACCCCTATTACAAGCATAAAAAAGAAGACAATTTTGAATAATATCCTGTGGTTCCTCAAACAACTCTACTTTAAAATCATAAGACAATGCACTCCGCGCAACACGGTGCGCTATCTCATTGGCTTGACACCTAGCAAACAAAAAAACTAAACCCATTCTGGTTTGTAACCAGGGTTTTTATATCATCAATAATACTACCAAAATAAAAAAGGTATGTAATAGCTGGGATGACTTGCATACAATCCCCTTTGAAATTCACTCTTGGCAAACCAAGCGACGCACACATAGTGTTGCCTTATCTTTGATGTCATCAAACCATCGAAAATAAGCGTACCTCCATGACTTCTTCACAATTAATGTGCCAAAAACACCCCAAAAGCCTACGATAAAACCGAGTGCCATACTTACATAGAACCAGAACTTCTCATTTCCATCTTCATTTTCATTGTCTTTTGGATCCTTGGGAGTAGAATTGCCATCTTCGGAGCACTTGGTTGAAAGAGGAAGTCCACAAAGGAATGGGTTGCCCTCATAAATGGATGAATCAGGGAGTGCTTGGAGTTGGTTTCCCAAAGGAATTTCACCACTCAAGTTGTTATAGGACAAGTTCAAGTTAGACAAGAAGGTCAAGGATGAAAGACTTTGAGGAATCTGTCCTGAAAGGTGGTTGAGTGAGAGATCAAGAGTGAAGGAAGTTGAGGTTCCACCCCAAAACCAATTGGTAATGGGGGGAGTAGCCCAACTCCTTATAAACCCAGGCTTGGTCCCTTAACTTTTCAATGTGGGACAAATACTCTCAACACGCCCCCACACGTGTGGCGAACTTTCAAGCCTAACACGTGGACAACACATATTAGGTGACGTGGGAGCACGTGTGGCCGTTGGGCCCAACACGTGAAGCCTTGCTCTGATACCATGAAGGAAGTTGAGGTTCCACCCCAAAATCAATTGGCAATGGGGGGAGTAGCCCAACTCCTTATAAACCCAGGCTTGGTCCCTTAACTTTTCAATGTGGGACAAATACTCTCAACACGCCCCCGCACGTGTGGCGAACTTTCAAGCCTAACACGTGGACAACACATATTGGGTGACGTGGGAGCACGTGTGGCCGTTGGGCCCAACACGTGAAGCCTTACTCTGATATCATGAAGGAAGTTGAGGTTCCACCCCAAAACCAATTGGCAATGGGGGGAGTAGCCCAACTCCTTATAAACCCAGGCTTGGTCCCTTAACTTTTCAATGTGGGACAAATACTCTCAACAAAGAGTATTGAGTTGCGACAAGTTTCCGATCTTTGATGGGATGTTTCCACTGAACTGATTCATCGACAAGTTCAAGCTGTTCAATAGAACGAGGTTGCATATTTCTTGAGGGATTTCACCTTCAAACCTATTTGATGAAAGATCAATGCTTTTTACATACGCTAGAGAAGTGTTCAATTGGAGTTCTCTTCCTTTCACCACTGTTGTTTGTTGGTCATATGCTAGATATAAATTATAAAAACTGTTATTAAAGATTCTGAGACCAGTGAGATTGTTCAAACACTTGGGGATTGTTCCGGAAAAGCTGTTGTGAGCAAGGTCTAGGATGTGAAGGTAGCCAAGATTGCACAACTGTTGTGGGATATGTCCACTTAAAAAATTGGATCTCAGTCTTAGGGTTGACACCAAGAAAGCAGTTGATCCTATCCATGGAGGTATTTCACCAGTGAATCTATTATTCCCAAGATCAATATTCCTCAAAGAAGTGCAGGTTTGCAAGGAAAAAGGAATTTCACCCTCGAAATTGTTGTTGTTCATCTTCAACATGAAAAGAGAACCTGAGTCACCCATTGAACTGGGAAGATTGCCTGAGAGACTATTGTATGCAACATCTACAACCATTATATCAGGCAACAGGCTCCATGCTTTTGGAAATTCTCCTGATAGATTGTTGTTTCTCAGAGAAAGAGTATACAAGTGTTTCATGTTGCAAATGGAAGGTGGAATGGTGCCATGCAAATGATTTTCAGCAAGATAAAGGAATTCCAATTTTGGAAACTTTTGGTCAAAATTCAATGGAATGGTGCCAGAAAATGAATTAGTTTCAAGCTTAAACTCAACCACATTGTCACCAGACCAAAGTGGAATTGGTCCATCAAATTGGTTATGACTCAAATCCAAAAGCAGTGCATTTGGGAATTTCAATTGCAAGGGAAGCTTTCCATGGATTTGGTTGGCAGACAAATCCAAATACTCAACTTGGGAAGATAATTTCATGAACCAATCCTCGGGTATAGAATCTGAGATTCCAGTGGTAGAAAGTTTGACAAAGACAAGTTTAGTTTGAGATTGAAGCCATGCTCCAAAGGCAGGACCTACTTTACAATTCCCAATGTTAATTTTGTGCAACTTGAAAGGAGGAACCCACTCATAAGACACATTGAAAATGAGAGGAATTGGTAGAGTTGGTCTTGGCATGACTTTGCCTATTGAAAAATATTTCAGTCTTGTGAGATTTGTGAAATGGGCTTCTGTTAAAAACCCTTCCCATGAGTTAAAAGATAGATCTAGGTGAACAAGCTCGGAGAGTTGCCCCAAACTTTTAGGAATGGACCCACTTATATCATTATTGTAGAGGTTAAGATACTTCAAGTTGTGTAGCATCCCTACTGAGGTAGGCAATTGGCTTTTCAGCTTATTAGAAGACAAATCTAATGACTCTAATTCACTATTGGGACAACTTGATAAACCACCCAAAAGCTCTTGAATCCCCCCTTCAAATTGGTTATTTGCAAGATTCAATGTCTTTAGATTGCAAAAGTTCCCAAAATTTTTGGGAATTTGACCTTCAAGATCATTAAAAGACAAATTAAGAGCTTCTAGTGATTTGAGGCTTTGAAATTCACTGGGAACTGGACCACCCAAAAAATTACCGCTTAGATCAAGTTTTCTGAGGCTAGTAAGATAAAAAAACCATTCAGGAAGTGGAAACTTCAAATCATTATATGACATGTCAAGGAACAAAAGTGATGTGAAGTTAACATTTCCCAGTGAGATTGGAAGGCTTTTAATATGACATGTGGGTAGGTGCAACTCTAGTAGGGAAGGAAACTTGTTAAAAGCAATTACCAAACTTACCCCTGTGTTGATGAGGTCCACTCCTTCAAGATTGAGGTATTTTAGGGAAGAGAGATTGGAAAGCCATTTCAAGTTGTTGGAAGGTAATTCAAGTAAAGAGTAGCCAGACTCTTCACTTAGGTCAAGATAGTTCAAGTTTGATAGGTTACCAAGATGAGCTGGAATCTCTCCTCCAAATGAAGCATGTGAGATATTGAGATACCTCAAACTTTTGAGCTGACCAAAGAATGTGGGAATGGGAATCCCTTGAAAATCATTCCTGCTTAGATCTAGGTAACTCAAATGTTTCAAGCTAAGCAAAGAAGGATTTATCTTACCCCCCAAAGAAGAGTTTTCCATCTCATCCCACTCTCCATCGAAAACAGAAAGTGTGTATGTGTACGTATTTTGGAGATCAATCTTTTCAACATGACCTGTGATCTTTTTGCATGAAATGCCTTTCCATTGACAGCAAGCTTGACCAACCCAAGAAGAAAGCCTCCCAGAAGGATCAATGAGATCTTGTTTGAAGGCGAGGAGAGCACGTCTCTCCTCATCGATGCATGGTTTCGAACTTGGAAGTGCATCACCAAAATGGAGTTTACTAGTGTGTGGATATGTGGAGGCCAAAAAGAAGATGAGGAAATAATGAGCAATGCTGAGGTGATATGTAGGACGGAATAAGAAATTTGTAAAGCTAGCCATTATGGTAAAGTTTTCTTTGCTTTTGTGTGGAGTTTGCTTCTGAGCAGAATAATTGAATTTATAGGAGGTAAAGGAGAGTGCAGAATAATTGAATAATTGAAATCATGGCGTAAAGATAAGATTATTTCATATCTTCAACCATGTGTACTAGATTGACTAATACGCATAAATATCTAATGACCAGGACTCAAGTCAATCATAGCTAATTGTAAATGGAAAGACTGTTGGTAATCAATAAAAAATGTGTAAGGAGTGGCCGACACTCTCTTCAAATTAAACTTTTTAACTATTTAATTAATGCAGAATTCGACATTTCTTTTTCTTTTAAATCAAACAATAATAAGTAATTAATGTCATTGGGAATAATCAATACCATATCTTTTAAAAAAAAATAATCAATACCATATCTTTTCAACCAAGTCAAGAATTAACAGTAATAAAAAAAATAGCAATATTTCATTTATTACTAAAAGAAGAGTTTCAATAAAATATTATTACCAAAAGATAATGTATTTCTCTGTTTTTGTTTTTGTTTTTGTTTAATGTGCAATCTGAATATAAAAAAAAAAAGGAGAAATACAAAAGAAGAGTTTTAATCAAATAATATAACCAAAAGTCCCCCACGCGAAGGAATATGTATTTGTTTATCTTCATACGTATAAAAAAAAACACAATATTTGTTCAATATGAGTATAAAAAAACACAAATGAGGAATTAATTAAATAAAATATTAAATTGGTATCAAAAGTCCCCACGTAATAAAATTGTTGAAGCTACCCAATGTAGGAGACTTTATTTCTTATTAGCTTTTGGATTTCAATATGGTTTTGTCATTGCTTGGCGGATTTGTATTGTAGGTTTGGGTAGGCGTGTTTTTGGTTGCTGAATCAAGGATTTTAATCACTCTATGGGTTGTGCATGATTCTATCTAAATCAATTCAACTTGTTGTGTTTGGTCACTAAAGAAGATTTACCCATCTTTGGCATCATAGTGGCTTTGTACTTGTTTATGTTCCTCTTATCAATAAAATTGTGTCACTCTTTATAATATATATATATATATATATATATATATATATATATATATATATATATATATATATATATTAGTAATCAATATAAAATGATATTATGAAGTGGGCCAAAACGAGTAGTTAGGGTTGTATTAACTTATCAACCGATTTGCGCTTCTATTCAAATTATTTTTTAAAATTTTCTGCATCAAATGCTGCATCATGATTAATCATATGAACTGCAACAGTAATTTTTCTTTTTCTTTTTCCAATCAATATTTTCTTTGCAAACGAGCCAACTTCAGTTGAATTGCCAATGCAACCTTATTTTTGATGTCATCAAAGAATCGAAATAGGCATACCTACATGACTCCTTTACAAGTAATGTGCCATAAACACCCCAAAAGCACCGATAAAATACAACACCATGTTGACATAAATCACAGCTTATCATTTCCATCTGCATTAGTGCCTTTTGCATTGTAGCAGTTAAAGTTTCATCTCCACGGCACTTAGTTGAAAGAGGTTCTCCACGGCACTTAGTTAAATGTTCCAAATTGAGTACGTAAAGAATACTTATTTAACACACCACAAATGTAAAATACAAATTGGAAACTAAAAATAAGTAAAGAAAGGTAAAAGAAATGAAACAAAACAAGAATAGGTGTGGATATGAGGAGGCCAAAAAGAAGATGAGGAAAAGCAAGGTGGTTGGTGTGAGTGGTTCGGCACTCTCATTCCTTAAGAGAGGTCAGGGGTTCAATCCCTGGTCTTATATGGAGTCACCACTTTGGCCAACACTTTACCCCTTACGGGCCGACTCGGTATGAGCAGGGATTAGTCTGGGTTGTGGTTAAGGTTTAAAGGTGCCACCCATAGTTGGGGCCCATCCAGGACCACCTCGTGGTTCAGACCTAAAAAAGAAGAAGATGAGGAAATAATGAGCAATGCTGAGGTGATATGTAGGACTGAATAAGTAATTTGTAAAGCTAGCCATTATGGTGCAAAGTTTTCTTTGCTTTGGTGGAGTTGGCTTGTGAGCAGAATAATTGAATTTATAGGAGGCAAAGGAGAGTGCAAAGAATTATTGAAATCATGCCGTCCAGATAGGATTTCATATCTTCAACCCATTTTACAAGTTATTTGCAATTCTAGCCATGTGTACTAGATTGAGTAATAACCATTGACCCGGACTCAAGTCAATCATAGCTAATTGTAAATGGGAAGACTGTAAGGAGTGGCCGACATTACTCTCTTCAAATTAAACTTTTCAACAATTTAATTAATGCAAAATTTCACGTTTCTTTTTCTTTTAAATCAAACACTAATAATTAATTAGGGACGGCCTTGAGTTTTTGAGGGCCGAGGGCAAAAGTAAAAAATCCCTTCAAACTGTGTCAGAATTTTTATTTTTATTTTTACTTATGTGTAGACTTAATAACTAAAAATTAACATGTTTAAGTTAAATAAAAACTTATCATTCAAGATAAATAAATTATATCAATTCAAATTTTAATATAAAAAATTTAAAATCTAAGGCTATTACATTCATGATTTTGATGAAAAACTCAAAATCCTAAGAATTAGAGTTTCACATGTTCCAATTATTTTAAGAAACCCTACTTTATCTAAATAATTTATATATATATAAATGAATATACAATAAACATATAATATATTAAATGAAAATTCTTTTTTTAGGGAAAAAAGATAATATGTCTGCTTTTCCTCCACGTTGTTGTGTGAAATCAGAAACTTCCGTTCCGTGTTTGCATGAAAGACAGAGAGCTACATGGAGGTGGACTCCTCTTCTTTTGCTTTTCCTTTGTAATATCAGTAACATATAATACATATATTTTCTAAAAAAATACATATATTAAAAGGAAAAAAAAATGGTAATATTTAATGTCGTTGGGAATAATCAATACCATATCTTTTTTTTTTTTTTGTGTAAATAATTTTGTTCAATAATACCAATGGTAATATTTAAATAATGTGCTCTCAACCAAGTCAAGAATTAACAATAAAAAAAAATTGTCCAACTAAGAAAAAAGAAGAAGCAATATTTCAATTATTACTAAAAGAAGAGTTTAAATAATATATTATTACCAAAAGATAATAATATAAACAAAAGGAGAAATACAAAAGAAGGATTTAAATCAAATAATATAACCAAAAGTCCCCCACGTGAAGGAATATGTATTTGTTTATCTTCGTACGTATGTATTCATCTTGTTTTTATTTAACAAAATATTTGTTCAAATGAATATAAAAAAAAAACACAGAAGAGGAATTAATTAAATAAAATATTAAATCGGTATCAAAAGTCTCACGTAATAAAATTGTTGAAGCCACCCAATTTAGGAGACTATTGACTTAAAATTGAGCGGCAGATTCAGCTTTTATGTTGTTTTTACCGCTTACTTTGTTTGGCAAGAGAAAAGGTTAACAAGTGGAGGGGTAAAGGTTAAAAGGGGAAAGTTAATGGGAACAGAAAGAAATGAAGATCAGCACTGAAAGTTGCAGTGATGTCTGACGGGAGACGGTAAATTTAGGTTGACCGCGTGCACAAAATCTGAAGCAAACAGACCAATAATTTAATGGCTTTAATTAGGAAAGTCGTCCAAGTGGGTAGGGAGGGAGCCTGAATATTTTCTGACTTGGCCTGTTTGTTGTGACACAGCCATTTTGGAATTTCAAGCTTTAAATAAATTGAAATCAATTTTTGTTGGTTGGAAACTTTGGAATTGAATTTAAGACTTTAAAAAAAATTGAAAAATCGAAAAATTGAAAAATTGAAAAATTGAAAAATTGAAAAATTGAAAAATTGAAAAATTGAAAAATTGAAAAATTAAAAAATTAAAAAAAAAGGAAAAAAAAGAAGAAAGGGATTGAGGATAGATAATCAAGATTCCAGGTCCTTAAAACATTTCGCAAGGTTGCAACTTGCAAGTCCAATCATGTATACAAAAGCTAGTCTAGTATAGTTTCCATATATAACGTGACAGTTTAAGACCACAAAAGCTATCAAGTCTCATAATTTTTGGTTTTTTGCCCCCATCAATTTTGACCATTGTGGCCAAAGCTTGCTCTCATCCATCCAGTGGCTCCTTTCTTGGACAACGACTTACATGCACCGAGTTATATAATCTTTTAGATGTGGAAATCTTGGATCCAATAAGTCTTTGGCGACAGATAATTTGAGAAATACATGTTGTGGACAGGGACAGACCTTTAGTTTGGCAAACTTGGGCTATGGCCCAAGTGGCTTCTTTTTTCCAGCCAAAAAAATAAATTCCTAGCTAACTCAATTTCAATAACCTAACCTCATCTAGTTCTCCTAATCAATAAAAAGAAGAGGGCTCACCCAATTTAAATAACCTAACCTCATCTAGTTGGGGTGTGGGGAACTCTAGGGATGGCAATTTTCCCCATGGGTAAGGGTTTTCATGGGGATTCGACTCTAATGGGCCGGGTATGAAGGACAAAAAACGGGTATGGGGATGGGTACGGGGAATTTTTTTGGGGAGGGGCGGAGATGGTATGTTAATCTCCAACCTGAACCCTCCCCGTTTAGAATATATATATTAATTTTGTGATGAGGTATATTATAGTATATATAAACATGTTATTAAAGTAATTGTACCGACTAAATTTTATATTATTATATTATGTACTTATATAATTTATACAAATCTTAAGCCACACTACTTATTTATTTAGTTAACTTCCAGTACATATATAAACATTCTTATATTGTCTTATAAGTATATATTATATCTTGCCTTAGTATTATTATTTTTTTCAACAAAGTAGTTATATATTGGTTTTTTCTTCCATAATGAGGCGGCCCATTCCCCAACAAAGGTGGGGATGGGGAATCCCCAATATGAATATTGTGGGTATGAAAGCCGGGATGGGGGAAAAAAGCTTAATGGGAAAGGGGATGAGAATGGCATACCCACCCCCGATTCGACCCATTGCCATCCCTAGGGAACTCACACACAGCACAGCAAAAGAAAAAAAAGAGAAAAAAAATAAAATAACTCACACACAGCACATAGAAAAAAAAATAATAAGAAGAAGAAGCACCACCCTACCCTTGCATGTAGAGGAAAAAAATTTATCTAAGAAGGTGGTTTAGGAAGCCCATTGTGGACGCTCTTAGTACCTAATTTTAGCCCACCCCATTTTAAAATCCTGGGTCCGTCCCTGGTTGCGGAGACTTTAAGGGTCTCCTCCAGCATGCAATAGTGACCGATTAAGTTATTTTGTGTGGTCTTTTTCTTTTGGTCTTGTTTTTTTTGGAATAGGTTGTTATTCATGGTTTCGAGCTAGTAAATATATTCTTAAAGGTCAATAGATAGTTTATATATAAGTCATGGTTACTGTACACACTGGCGGACCCAGAATTTTTTTAGCGGAGGTGCAATATTGACTAAGTATGAAAAATGGTTTTTCGGAATAATAATTTTCTCAAGATAATTTTTGGCGGCTTTTGTTCCTTACACATCAAATAAGAAAACTTGATTTTATGGGATTTTAGTATGAAGTATATATTGACTTAATGAGCCATCATTTTTAGCCTAAATCGTATTTTGCACTAAAACCGAATTTTCATATTTTGATTTTCTAGTATTTTTATTTGAATCCAAATGGGGGGTACTTCCTTATTTACATTGTAAACTTAAGTAAATGGAGTAATATAAAAATAAATAAAAGTAAAAGGACAAAAACATTTACTTAAATGTTGAAAATGGAAATAAGGTAATCTATACACCAGTTGAGCAAATGGGCAATTTCAAGCACCTACAATGATTTTTTCGGCCAGGGGAGGTGCAGCTGCACCTCCTTGCACCTTAATGGGTCCGCCTCTGAATGTGTTTAGTCTTGATACTCTTATATAGTTGTTTTAATTTATATAGTTTTTTATATAGGAGTTTGGATTTATATAGTTAGCGCCTCTCAATTTGGCCATATCAAAAGCTAACCAGTGAAAAATGGCATTAATTTGCAAATTTTGAATGAATAATATGGATTATGGAGATCCATCTTGGCAATATGACCGGTGCGATTGTTGCATATGAAATCCCTTCCCACTGGCAGCAATGATGACCCACCCAATAAGAAAGCCTACCAGACTGATCCTTAAGATCTTGTTTAAAGCTCACAAGTGCTCGCCTCTCTTCCTTGATGCATTTTGGTTTCACACCAGTGCTTGCAAGTCCAATATCACCAAATAAGCATAAGAAAAGGAGCAAATGGTGAAAAATATTGAGGCGATAGATATCCATGATACGAAACAAGTTTTCGCAATTTGCAGAAGATGAGCATACAATAAGTGAACTCATACATTTATACAAGGCTACTTTTTGTTGGTTGCTCAAATTGTAAGTCCATATTGGAGAAAGTGGTTTAGTTTGGCAAATTCTAGCCATGGTTCTCTCTGTGTACCTAGTTAATGCATTTTCTTGACTAAACTATATTCTGCTTTTTGGCTGCTCAAATTGTAATTCCATTTATGAGAAAATGGTTAGTTGTTGGGCAAATGCTAGCTAGCCATGCTTCTATGTGTTTATATGGTGAGTGCAAAGAAATTAACTCATGATATTATTTAATTTTGTTGTATATATACAAAATGTACACATCCTTTTTCTTTTCCTAGTAAATGGTTCAGCATCAAACCTGACATGGCACAATGAAACAACAAAATCCACATAAAAATCCCACAAGTTACTAACTTTTTTAGGTTGATCATATCATCATGATTTTTTTTCTTCAGTCCTTTACAGACAAAGCCAGTGTTTATGATGGCTGTTTATTATTTGGACGTAGGACGACTCACATGCACCAGTAAGTCTTTGGTGACGGATAGATTGGAGAATTAATACATATATATGCAGCTGGAGACTTTGAGAGTCAATAGTCAATATATATAAGTCTTGGATCTTGGTATATGTGTTTAGCCTTGCACCACTTAATTAATATACTCAACTTGTATACATATACACCCTATCATCATATTTGTTGTATGCAACATCTGTAGTCCAGATTTCTTGCAACAGACTCCACGCTTCTCAGAGAAAGAACTAAAGAGTGGAATAGTACCATTCAAATGATTCTCAGCCACAAATTGTGATAGATAAATAAATACATATACGAATTTGGAACCAAGTGTTCATTGGCAAACGAGCCAACTTCAATTCAATAATAATCGCCAATGCTAACTTATCTTTGATCCATCAAAGATTTCACGATTGGTGGGGATATATGTGTCCGATTAAGAAGTAGGATCGTAGCCGAAGCAGAGACAACCCATATATGTTTGAAGGTATCTTTCCCATAAATGTTGTCACCAAGATCAATCATTGACAATGAAG
The DNA here is from genome assembly GCA_020521455.1 of Prunus kanzakura. Classification (NCBI taxonomy): domain Eukaryota; kingdom Viridiplantae; phylum Streptophyta; class Magnoliopsida; order Rosales; family Rosaceae; genus Prunus; species Prunus kanzakura. Next base: position 155,652 of record BPUM01000194.1, read on the forward strand.
ATAAATTTTGCAAGGAAAAAAGGAATTTTACCACCAAACTCGTTTTGTTCAACTTCATTCATATTTGTGATGACACAATCCATTAAAAAAATTAAACTAAAAAAAAAAAAACTCAATGGTACATGTAATTTTTATTTTTATTTTTCATACAACACAGTCAAGGGATGAGATGAGTTTTCCACCTCAGAATGCATCTCCATACAAAGATTAAAACTAGAGAAAAGTAGGCAAAACACCTATACTTTTCAGAATACGGTTTTACTAAAGGCCAAATATACTTCAAATAATAACAAAGATGAAGAACAAAGTTCCAATATATTTAGCGAATGGTCATCTTGTACTCCCCATCTCTCTTTGTGAAAACATAAGCAAGAGTGCATCATAACTTTATTTTAGCATCCCAAGTACATTTATTCGTACTGTAAATAATTGATACATGGAAACACTAATTTCATAGCGTGCAAGTATCACATAAGCAAAAAAGAAAAAAAGAAGAAGAAGGAAACACATCATATATTATATTACACATCACAAAACTTCCTTTGCAAATGAGCCACTTTCAATGCTATTGCTAGTGTTACCTTATCTTTGATGTCATCAACGAATCGAAAATATGCATACCTCCATGATTTCTTCACGATTAATGTGCCACAAACACCCCAAAAACCTACTACAAAGCCAAGCACCATGCTCACATAGAACCACAACTTATCATTTTCATGTTCATTACTGTGTTTTGCATTTGTAGTGGTAGAAGTGTCATCTTCGGGGCACTTGTTTGGAAGAGGAACCCCGCACAGAGATGGATTGCCCATATAAATTGACGAATTAGTGAACGTTTGGAGTTGACTGCCCAAAGGAATTCTTCCCACCAAGTTGTTATAAGACAAATCCAAGTGGGACAAAAATGTTAAAGATGCAAGGGTTTGAGGAATGTGCCCTGAAAGATGGTTGTGTGAGAGATCAAGAGTTTCGAGACCATGCATATTTCCAATCTCAGTGGGGATGTTACCTGTCAATTGATTCCTCGACAAGTTCAAGGTACCCAATAGAATGAGGCTACATATCTCTTGAGGGATTTCACCTCCTAAAATATTTGACGAAAGATCAATAGTCTTTACCAGTATTAGAGTCGTGTTATATACAAATTCTCTTCCTTTAACTGTTAGGATGGTTTGCTCAGTATAGTTTCCATCAAGTCCTTCGAAATCATCAACAATGAGAGAAGTCAAATTATTCAAACAGCTGGGAACAGTACCTGAAAAGTTGTTGTGGCTGAGGTCAAGGATGCGAAGGTAGCGAAGATTGCACAATTGTCGGGGAAGATGCCCACTAAGAGAGTTGTTTCGCAATTGTAGCATGTACAACATGGATTTACCTGATCCTCCTATCCATGAAGGTAACCTCCCGGATAATTTGTTGCCTCCAACATCGATACTCATCAAAATAGAGCAATTTTGTAAGGAGTCAGGAATTTTACCTCTAAAATTGTTGTTGGTCAGATGTAATTTTTCAAGAGAAGTTAATTCCCCGATTGAACTGGGAATATCACCAGAGAGATTGTTGTCCGCAACATCTACAAACCTTAAGTTCCTCCCCGCACTCCTCCATGCACTTGGGAATTCTCCAGTAAAATGATTGCTCCTTAGGGAAAGCATTACCAAGTTTTCCAAGTTGCAAATAGAAGGTGGAATAGTACCATTCAATTGATTCTCCGAAAGTTGCAAATATTCCAAGTTGGGCATCAGCTGGTCGACAATGGAGGGAATTGGCCCCGAAAATAAATTGCTTTCGAGATCAAAGGAAAAGGCATTACTAGACCAAAGTGGGAGTGGGCCCTCAAATTGATTATGACTCAAAATTAAATAACGTAAATTCGGAAATCTCATCAATTGGTTGGACGGAATACTTCCTTGGAATCTGTTGTAAGATAAATCCAGTTCTTCGAGTTGGGAAGATAGCTTCAAGAACCATTCATTTGGGAAGGAATTGGAGATGAAAGTTTGAACAAGGTTGACACGTACTAGTTCAGTCTGAGATTGAAGCCATACCCCAAAATCAGGACCTACCCGACAGTTGGAAATCTCAATTGTGTGGAGCTTGAAAGGAGGAACCCAATCATAAGCCACGTTGAAAATGAGGGAAATGGACACGGTTCCATTTTTTTGTTCTCCAGATTCATAGTTGGATATTGAAATATGTTTCAAGCTTGTGAGATTTATGAAATGGGCTTCCGTTAAAATGCCTTCCCATGCATTCTTAGATAGATCTAGTTCAACTAGTTTGGAGAGTTTTCCCAAACTTTCTGAAATGGAGCCATTCATATGATTTCCATGGAGGTCCAATGTTTCCAAGGATGACAAGTTTCCAATAGATTCTGGAATTGAGCCCCAAAAAGAGTTAAAAAAAAGGTGGAGATGCTCCAAACTTGTTAACGTCGTTAAGGAGGCCGGAAGATGGCCTTCCAATCCACACTCAGACAAATCTAGTGACCTTAAGACTGTATTATTTGGAAAATTTGACAAACTCTTCAAAAACTCGTCAAGCCCATCACCATCAAAATTGTTCGCCTGAAGACTTAGCATCTTTAACTTGCCCAAGTTTCCAATGACTCTTGGAATTTGACCTTTGAGGCCCAAATAAGATAAGTCTAGGTATTCTAGAGATTTGAGGCTTGTAAATTCCCTTGGAAATGTTGGATTGAAAGTATTCCTGCCTAGATCAAGTTTAATGAGGCTAGTAAGATTGAAGAGCCAGTTGGGAAATGAAGTATTGATGAAATTATTTAATGCTAGATCAAGGACCAAAAGTGATGTGAAGTTAATTCTATGTAGTGATAGTGGAAGACTTTCTATTTCGCAATCAGATAAGTGTAGCTCCAATAAGGAAGGAAGCATGTTAACATCATGCAGCCAATTTTGAACTCCTGCACTACTAAGATTCACTCCTTTGAGATTGAGGTATTTTAAGGAAGAGAGATGAGAAAGCCAATTCAAGTTTTTGGAATGTATTTCGAATGAGGAGTACACAAAACGTATTTCGAATGAGGAGTACACATAATAGTCATAACTGAGGTCAAGATAGTTCAAGTTTGACAAATTACCAAGAGAAGGGGGAATCTCTCCCCCAAACGATGTAAAGGAGATATTGAGATACCTCAGAGTTTTAAGCTCCCCAAAGAACTTAGGAATGTGGATCCCTTCAAAATTATTCACGCTTAAGTCCAGGTAAGATAAGTGTTTCAAGCTAAGCAAAGAAGGATTTATCTTACCCCTCAAGCAAGACTGGTTATAAGCAACCTCGTCCCACTCTTCATCATCCCCGATATATGGATTCCGGAGATCTATTTTGGCGACATGACCGGTGCGGTTGTTGCATGAAATCCCTTCCCACTGGCAGCAATCATGACCCACCCAAGAAGAAAGCCTACCAGACGGATCAGTAAGATCTTGTTTAAAGCTCACAAGTGCTCGCCTTTCTTCCTCAATGCATATTGACTTCACATTAGTGCTTGCAAGTTCGATATCACCAAATAAGCAGAACAAAAGCAGGAAATAGTGAGAAATATTGAGGCGATAGATATCCATCAAGGGAATCAAGTTTTCTCAAGTTTGATGAGCACACAATAAGTGAATTCTTACATTTATTTATAGAAGGCTAGGAGTGTGTAAAATCCATATATTTTAGTTTTACTTGGTTTTTCTCAGGTCTTGATCGTTCTAAGCCCGCTATGGAGAATTCAAAGAATGCTGGTCAAAGTAGATCATTCAAACGGCTGGTTTGTCATCAATTTCGCTGCAAGTGCAAGTGGTAGTATTTTATTTTAGGTATCTGATTGGGTACAATAGATTATTCAAAGACAGCTGTTATTGTGTCAAAACAAGAGTCCAAATTGGAATTTAATCTATTAATATTTTGGAAAGACAAAACACACATACATACAGAGAAAGCATCACTATTTTTATTTTATACAAGGCTAGCCAAAGGAGCTAGCACATAAAAATCAAACCCATTTTGCAAGTTTGAAAATCCAATCCAATCAGTAGATGGGAGTTAAATGCATTTTCTAGACTCGTCACTATCATTGTCAACAACGCTTCTCTCTCTCTCTCTACATGTATATTCATTCAATGCTTGAATCCGGGAGTTTTCTAAGCCTTGTATTGAATCCGGGAGTCCTCTAAGCTTCGGCCCATGACAAGGGTTGAAGTCTTGCCCTTCCATTCCTCTAAATAAAAAGAAAAAAAAATCATTAAATTAAATGTTTTAGCAATTGCTGTAATAAGCGTCGTCGTACCTACAATTCAAAGATTAAACCAAAATTATTCAATCATTACCAAGCTTGAAAAATTCCTAATTAGACTCTAAATATAAGGCAGCTACTCATTCAATATTGAAAAAGTGAAGAAAATAAGCTATTCTTTAACATGTTATTGTTGTTGTGATAATGATTTTGGAGTTGTTGTTTGGATGAATAATGAATTATCAATTAGGGATTAGATGAATTAATTAGTTTCTGACATGTACTAGATGCATTTAAAGGATAAAACTTTTTATGTGCCCCTTAACTAGTTGTATTTTTTGGTTATCAATGAAATTTACTTAAGCAGCCGGATTTTCTATATTCTCAGTAGGTTTGTACTAGGGTTATAAAAAAATATGATTTTGAATTTCTCATGTACAGCGGCAGATTCAGCTTTTACGTTGTTTTTACCGCTTACTTTGTTTGGCAAAGAGAAAAGGTTAATAAGTGGAGTTTTGGGGGGGGGGGATATGAGATTCCAATAGTCTGTCTTTTTTCTGTAGGGATTAAGCCTGCATTTCGAAACACACCTAGTTTCACTCTGGTTACTGTTTCAAGGTTATGAATAAATAATTATTCCTTTTTGTTTCATTGGTTATAATTTTGTTGAATTTCATTGTATACATTTCGAAATACAGGAAAACAGAAAAGGAGATAAAGGATTCAAGTAGCCCCATATTACAAAAAGAATGTTCATTAGTTCCCCATGCATGATTGATCCAAAATCAGAATGAAACATGACAACAGTGAACATGTGTACATGTATAAAGTTTTTTTTTTTTTTTTTGGTCTGAACCACGAGGTGGTTTTGGATGAGCCCCAACTATGGGTGGCACCTTTAAGCCTTAACCACAACTCAGACTAATCCCCGCTTACACCAGGTCGGCCCGTAAGGGGTAAAGTGCATGTATAAAGTTTTCAACTTCATGTGAGTGCATGTAAAATTCATCATGCTGACCAATATGGTAAACTGTTAAGCTCTATGGAGCTAGTGACAGATAAATAAATACATATACGAACTTGGTACGTTTTATTGCTAGTCAACTATTTTAATGTGGACAACAGTTTATATATTTATTTCTAACCAAGATTTCTTAGGCAAACGAGCCAACTTCAATTCGTTTTTGTTCATCTTCGAAATCATATTTGTCATGACACAAGCCATTATTAAAAAAATTAATTAAAAGAAAAAAAAACTCAATGGAACATGTAATAAGATCAGAATAAATTTTCAACGGTAAAAAATTCAATAATATTGTAGTATCAAGTGACGATAAAAAAGGAAAAGAATTAAAAATAAAAATAATAATGAAAGCATATAATGACAGCAGATGGGGAAAGAAATAATAAAATAATCAAAAGACGTCTCCCGCACTTGACAGTAATTTTGACAGTAGAGGCTTCATACGCCATTCCACGTAGACTACAGCAGTTCCGTTGGAGTAAATTTCAACTGTTATTTTTATCAGTTAAAAGTGCCACATAGGATTTGACATCTTCTTTGAAGATGCTTAGAGAGCATCTTGAGCCAATATATCATATTGTTACGTGGACATTAAATGAAATGATAAATATTAAAGGTTAAAATTACTATAACCGAATAATTAAATTCTACATGAATTTAAACGGTGGAAGAGATATCAGAAATAATATATCAAAAAGATTGATTTCAAATTCATCATGCTGACCAATATGGTAAAGTGTTAAGCTCTTCTGGAGCTAGTCACTGATAAATAAATACATATGTATATATATATATATATATATATATATATATAGAACTTGGTACACCTTTGTTGATGTATTTAGTTTGTGTTAAGCTTCTGACGAATAGGGTAAACCAGGTGATAAGTGTTAAAGGAATATATGTTGTAAAAACTGTGTTAATTGTTATATTCCAAAACAATTAATAAATAACTTTATGCAAATAAATACCAAATTTAAGTAATATAATAACACAAATAAAAAGATATAAATGAAGTTTTGAAAAACCAGAATACCGTTGAGCCTAGACTCTAGAACTTGTTTCTTCTATCTCTTTTAAGATGAAATTAACCCTCATAAATTTTTCAAGGAGTCAATCCTTTTGCAAATTATGATTTGATATGTGTGCATAAATTTTGTCAATTTTATGTTTTTGATGAGTTATTTTTGTATGCGTGTCCAGTAGGTTTTCTTTGTCACATCTTAGAGTATTTTCTTTTTTCTCTTTAACCAATGGGAAAAGGGAACTCGAAATTATGATATATTTTAAGAAGAGAAATTTACTAAATATAGGGCTAGTTAGTTAAGCTATTCCAATTTTTATTTTTGATACAAGCGATATTGGGTAATCTAACCTAGGACCTCGGGTAAAGATAAATATTCTTAACCACTTGAGTTATAAACCCCTTGCAAACAATTTCAATTCTTATGTTGCACCGATACGGATACGGGTACGGCGATACGATACGATACGATACGCCGATACGGCAAATCTCCAAAAAGTAGGATACGGATACGGCACCGATACGGCGATTAAAATTAAAAATTAAAAATATATAAACATATATATATCTAAAATTATATAGTTTATATATATGTGTGTGTAAAATTAGCATTTTGGGCCATTTTTTCTGGTTATTTATGTTTTTTTATGCCATAGATGACTTGTTTCAGTTTTTGGGCTGGGCCCAAATGAATGCACAAGACTTCAAAAAGTAAAAGACAAACAAAGGCCACCTAACATGCAACTAAAACGCTGCGTATTGTAATTAGGGCACCCAACATCATCTTCTTCACTAGTTAGCCGCCCCAGCAACCGTCTGCAACTGCAGATTCACAGTAGCTGCAGGCGCAAGTAAGTTCTTTTCTTCTTTCTTCTTCCTTCTTCCTCCTTTTTCTTCTTCTTCTCTTTTGGTTGCCGTCAAAGTTACCCATTGACGTATCGGGACAGTATCGCCAGTGTATCGTGACCGTATCAATGGAGTATCGGAGCCGTATCGTAAAGTCAACATCCCAGAAAAGTCTACGATACGCCACGCGGCGTATCGGATACGTATCGATGCCGTATCGGTGCCGTATCGTATCGGAGCCGTATCGGATACGAGCATACCCCAAAAATCCAGCGTATCGGTGCATCAGGGAGTCACAAAATCACTAGACTTGTATCCAAATATTAAAGCATTTTTCAATAAATGCATCATTAATATACGCTTATACATTTTTGAAAGAATATACGTACATTGATGCTCATTAGAATATACATTGGGGGTAGAAGGTCGACCTATATTTACGAGCAACTCATTAGAATACGTTTATGCATCTAATTTTTAATGCATTTTTCATACGCTGAAGAAATTGGGTCCTTGTATGGTTTTTATTTCCTTGTCACCGTTCTTCGATAGAAAGGGATAGAGGATAGATAATCAAGATTCCAGGTCCTTCAACCATTTCGCAAGGTTGCAACTTGCAAGTTCAATCAGGTACATGGAGTTCAACTGCATTTTCTTGACTAAACTGTAGTCTAGTCCAATTTCCATATATAAAGTGACAGTTTAATTAAGAACACAAAAGCTATCTATTTTGACCGTTGTGGCCAAAGTCTGCTCTCATTCATCCAGCGGCTCTTTCTTTGGACAACGACTTACATGCATCGGGTTATATGTACTCTTTTAAATGTGGAAATCTTGGATCCAATAAATCTTTGACGATGGGTAATTTGAAAAATATACATGTTGCGGAGACTTTGAGAGTCTCCTCCAGAATGCAATAGCTAGCAGATAAGTTATTTGTGTGGTATTTTTATTTTTGTCTTGTTTTGTTTGGAATGGGTTGTTATTCATGGTTTGTAGCTAGTACATATATATCTTAAAGGTCAATAAATTCCATCTATAAGCTTGCACCACTAATATATACTCAACTTCTATCTATACACATATCATATGTCTCATCTTATCGTCATGTTTTAATTTCTTGTATAAAAAAGGTAATGACGCATTGCATATATGTTTGTGGCAATTTATTTTTGGCCGAAATTATTTGCGTATGAGTTCATACATTAGGTTGTTAAAAAAAGATTGCCTTTCTTCCTCAATGCATATTTGTTTCCCACCAGTGCTTGCACGTCCAATATCACCCAAAAGGAGGAAGTAGTAAGAAATTTTGAGGCTTTGGATATCCATTATACGAATCAAGGTTTCTCAATTTGATGCAGATGAGCACACAGTAAATGAGCTCATACATTTGTACAAGTCTAGGAGGGTGTAAAAATCAAACCCAAAGTCAACGGTGGCCGGCCAGATTCCAGATCAGGGAGATGTTGTTTTCTTGACTAATTAGCATGACGAATGTTCTTTATTTGTATCAATTGACTATTAATAAATAATTTGATCGAAATACTGAATTAATAATATTTGATTGAATAATTTGTTTCTCAAAATAAATCAATAAAAAATTTAAAGCAGCAATCAATCTTGACCCAAAAAAAACAAACATCCCAATTAGATCCTTAAGACGAAATTGCCGCTGACAAGAGCTTCAAGGATTGATTTATGTTTGTAAATCACGATTTGGTATTTATGCACCTTTTATGCTTTGGATGAGTTATTTTTGTATACGTGAAAGAAAGGTCTAGATGAATGCTCCAGATTTTACGAAATGCACAAAAATTCACACTTCATAAATACTGAGGCTTGAGATCCTCATTAGCATACGTTAACTTAAGTATTGATACTCATTAGAATACAGTTGTTCCAAATCACTGCACCTCGTTGGATGCATTGTTCATAGGTGAAGAACTTGAGTCCATCACCGTTTCCAGGTCCTCAACCTATTTTTCAAGTTTTCAAGTCAAATCAGGCAGATGGTGTTAAAATGCAGTTGTTGACTAATTAGAGCACAGCTCTGAACTAGTCTATCTTCATGTTAACTATAACTCAACGCAAATTGTAATTCCATTTCGGAGAAAGTGGCCAGTTGGGCCAAATGCTATATATAGAAAGTCCACTACAAACAACCCACCAAATGCACCCCTAAAGTTTAATTCAACCCAAACCCTGGATGGCCACTGATTAGCACAATAGCTGACTGAACTCCATGCTAGTGGAGTTGAAATGAAAGCCTTACAGAAAAAAGAAATAGTACTTGAAATGAACGGTGGGTTCCGTATTCTAAGTAATCAAAACAAGTGCATACATGAATTTCATACTTGCTCAAGTGTTGTGAATTCAAGCACTTGGTTCCGTATTTCTATTCTAATCAAAATTTCCTTTGAGTACGAGCCATTTTCAATGCAATTGCTAGCATCACCTTATCCTTGATGTCATCAAACCATCCAAAATAAGCATACCTCCATGACTTCTTCACAAGTAAGGTGCCACAAACACCCCAAAATCCTACGATAAAGCCGAGTGCCATGCTAATATAGAACCACAACTTATCATTTGTATCTTCATGATCATTGTCTTTTGTAGGAGTGTGATCATCTTCGGAACACTTAGTTGACAGAGGAACCCCACACAATGATGGGTTACCCACATAAATGGATGGATCCGTGAAGGTTTGGAGTTGGTTTCCCGACGGAATTCTACCAGTCAAGTTGTTATAGGACAAGTTCAGGTGAGACAAGAAGGTGGAAGATGAAAGACTTTGAGGAATCCATCCTGAAAGGCGGTTGCGTGAGAGATCAAGAACTTCGAGCAACTGCAAGCTTCCAATGTTTGAGGGAATGTTTCCACTTAGTTGGTTCTTCGACAAGTTCAAGCTGTGCAACAGGAGGAGGCTGCATATTTCTTCAGGGATTTCACCTTCAAGGCTATTCGATGAAAGATCAATGCTTTTAACCAACATCAAAGTCTGTGGCTGATATTCGAGTTCTGTTACTTTCACCACTGATGTTTGCTGGTCATAATATGAATATAAGTCATAGGCACTTAAATTGCCATGCGTTAAAGCACTCAGATGATTCAAACACTTGGGGATGGTTCCTGAAAAGTTGTTGTGAGCAAGGTCTAGGATATGAAGGTAGCCAAGATTGCACAGCTGTTGGGGGATATGTCCAGTAAAGAAATTCGATCGCAGTCGTAAGATCGACACCAGGGGCACATTTGATCCTATCCATGAAGGTATGGTGCCAGTGAATCTATTATTTCCAAGATCAATGTGCCTCAAAGAAGTGCAATTTTGCAAGGAAAGTGGAATTTCACCACTCAAATTATTGTTGTTGATCTTCAACATAAAAAGTGACCCCGGGACACCGATTGAATTTGGAAGCTTGCCTGAGAGATTGTTGTATGCAACATCTATGACCCATATTTCCTGCAACAGACTCCATGCTTGAGGAAAGTTTCCTGACAGCTCATTGCTTCTCAGAGAAAGGACTAACAAGTTTTTGAGGTTGCAAATAGAGAGTGGAATAGTACCATTCAAATGGTTCTCAGAAAGATACAGTGCCACCAATTGTGGAAATCGTTGGTCCAAATTCATTGGAATTGGCCCAAAAAATGAATTGGTTTGAAGCTCAAGACGGATCACATTGTCACTGGACCACAGTGGGAAGGGGCCATGAATTTGATTATGACTCAAATCCAAAATCAGAGCATTTGGAAATTTCAATTGCGATGGAAGGTTTCCAGTGATTTGGTTGTAAGACAAATCCAAATAATAGACTTTGGAAGATATTTTAGAGAACCAGTCCTCTGGTATGGCACCTGAGATTCCAGCACCATGAAGTTTGACAAAGGCTAGTTCAGTTTGAGACTGAAGCCATGCTCCAAAGGCAGGACCTACTTGACAGTTTCCAATGTTGATTGAGTGAAGCATGAAAGGAGGAATCCACTCATAAGACACATTGAAAATGAGAGGAATAGGCAGAGTTGGGTATGGGGTGACTTTGCCTAATGCAAAGTATTTCAGTCTTGTGAGATTTGTGAAATGGGCTTCAGTTAAAAACCCTCCCCATGAATTTAAAGAAAAATCTAGGTGAGTTAGCTGAGAGAGTTGCCCCAAGCTTTCAGGAATGGACCCATTCATTTCATTATTGTAGAGACTAAAATACTGCAAATTGTGTAGCATCCCCATGGAGGCAGGTAATTCTCTTTGCAACATATTAGAAGACAAATCTAATGACTCTAAATTTGTGTTAAGACAACTTGTTAAACCACCCAAAAGGTCTTGAATCCCCCCATCAAATTTGTTGCTAGCAAGATTCAAGATCTTTAGGTTACAAAAATTTCCAGCCAGTTTGGGAATTTGACCTTCAAGTGCATTGAAAGATAAATCAAGATGTTCCAAGGATTTGAGCCTTCCAAGTTCAAGGGGAAAGGCACCACTGAAAGAATTCCCCCTTAGATCAAGTTTTCTGAGGTTAGCTAGATTCAAAAACCATTCAGGAAATGGAAACTTCAAATCATTATATGACATGTCAAGGATCAAAAGTGATTTGAGGCTAATATTTCCTAGGGAGAGTGGAAGGCTTTCAATCTGGCATGCTGGTAAGTGTAGCTCTAGTAGGGAAGGAAGCATGTTAACAGCATGTAGCCAACTTTCCCCTGTTTTGTTGAGGTCCAGTCCTTCAAGATTGAGGTATTTTAGGGAAGAGAGATTGGAAAGCCAATTCAAGTTGTTGGAAGGAAGTTCAAGTAAAGAGTAGTCAGACTCTTCACTGAGGTCAAGATGGTTTAAGTTTGAGAGGTTTCCAAGCTGAGGTGGAATCTCTCCTCCAAATGAAGCATAGGAGAGATTGAGATAACTCAAACTTTTAAGCTGACCAAAGAATTTAGGAATGGGAATCCCATGAAAATCATTCCGGCTTAGGTCTAGGTAATTCAAATGTTTCAGGCTAAGCAAAGAAGGATTTATCTTACCCCCCAAAGAAGAGTGCTCCATCTGATCCCACTCTGCATAAAAAACAGAGAGCGTATACGTATACGTGTTCCGCAGATTCATCATTTCGACATGGCCTGTTTTGTTGTTGCATGAAATTCCTTTCCATTGACAGCAATGTTGACCAGTCCAAGAAGAAAGCCTCCCAGAAGGATCAGTAAGATCTTGTTTAAGGGCGACAAGCACACGTCTCTCTTCGTCGATGCATGGTGTCACACTTGGACGTGCATCACCTAAACAGAGTTTACTAGTGTGTGGAAATAAAGAGGCCAACAAGAAAAGAAGGAAGTAGTGGGCAATGTTGAGGTGAAAGTTAGAGCTGAACAAGTTTGCAAAGCTATACATTTTCATACAAAATTTTCTTTGGTGTGGTGCAGATGGCAACTGAGTAGAAAACTAAACTTATAGGAGGTTATGAAAGTGTAAAATGAATATCTAAATCATTGCCATCCAGATTCCAAGTATTACACCCATTTTACAAGTTGGCTAGATTGGCAAGTAGGCATAAACAAAACTAACCAAATCCTGTGAGGAAGATTCACCAAGGAAAAAGAGGGAGTTCAAGTTGGTCTCTTTCCTCTGCGTTTTCCTCTTTTGTGTTCCGATACTGATTATTTTAACAAAATTGTTGACTATGTGCCCTTCGCGTGATCACCAAACACACTGCATTCTTCACATGTGACAACTTGTGTCCTTGGTGGAAAACTTATGAAAAGATTTTAAAGAGAGAAAAAAAGAAGGCAAAGTTGGCATCTTCAGTGATTTATTTAATAGCCTGCAAGTACATTGCAAATTACATGATAGTGATAGAACAAATGTAGTGGAATCACCATAGACCAATGTAGCCATATTATTCAAACACTTGGATTCTCAGAAAGGTGCAACTTTTCCACTTTGAGGACAAAAATAATGATATCAAATCAAAGGGTATTGACCCGGAAAGTAAATCAAGAGATAAGGATTGAAGCTCTACTGGACCACAATGGGGGTGGGGCCCTCAAAGGGTTTGGGTAAACAATGGTCTCCACTGTCTCAGAGACTAATCTGTGGATGCATGATGGTTTTGACTTGGGGGTCGTAGGGCACGGAAGGCATGCTTTAATACAGTATGGTACTGCAATTGTACCAAAGTATGTTTGATAGGAGATGAACCATTTAAATGTTTCATGTTGTTATTACATGTACTGATGTTTTTTTTTCTTCTAATTCTTAGACTTCTCTTAAATTTGTTTTTTTCTTTTCTTTTCTAATTCTTAGACTTCTTTACATGTACTGATGGTTTGGGGAGACTAATCTGTGGATGCATGATGGTTTTGACTAGGGGTCAACTATATATAAATAAATCCAACTATATACATGTGGAAAATGGTTAGTAAGTTTAATACGACATTAATCATTTGTTTGGGTGCACAATTTAATTTTAAAATTCATAAGTCAAAGAACGAATATTTTGGTATTCTTTTTTTGGTCGAATATTGTGGTGTTCTAACTGAAGGGGAAAAACATATCACACGGGATATGAACTTCATAAATACTCAAGCATTTTGATTTAAAAAGAACTTCTTCTACTTTCTTGTTTTAATCAAAGTTTTCTTTGCAAAGGAGCGGCTTTCACTGCAATTGTTAGTGTTGCTCTATCTTTTTTTGAGAGAACCTCGATGGTATGAGGGAAACTTTATTAATCATTAAAATAAAAATGGGGGGCTTTAAACCTTTCCCCTATTACAAGCATAAAAAAAAAGACAATCTTGAATAATATCTTGTGGTTCCTCAAACAACTCTACTTTAAAATCATAAGACAGTGCACTCCGCGCAACACGGTGCGCTATCTCATTTGCTTGACACCTAGCAAACAAAAAAACTAAACCCATTCTGGTTTGTAACCAGGGTTTTTATATCATCAATAGTACTACCAAAATAAAAGAGGTATGTGATAGCTGGGATGACTTGCATACAATCCCCTTTGAAATTCACTCTTGGCAAACCAAGCGACGCACACATAGTGTTGCCTTATCTTTGATGTCATCAAACCATCGAAAATAAGCGTACCTCCATGACTTCTTCACAATTAATGTGCCAAAAACACCCCAAAAGCCTACGATAAAACCGAGTGCCATACTTACATAGAACCAGAACTTCTCATTTCCATCTTCATTGTCATTGTCTTTTGGATCCTTGGGAGTAGAATTGCCATCTTTGGAGCACTTGGTTGAAAGGGGAAGTCCACAAAGGAATGGGTTGCCCTCATAAATGGATGAATCAGGGAGTGCTTGGAGTTGGTTTCCCAAAGGAATTTCACCACTCAAGTTGTTATATGACAAGTTCAAGTTAGACAAGAAGGTCAAGGATGAAAGACTTTGAGGAATCTGTCCTGAAAGGTGGTTGAGTGAGAGATCAAGAGTATTGAGTTGCGACAAGTTTCCGATCTTTGATGGGATGTTTCCACTGAACTGATTCATCGACAAGTTCAAGCTGTTCAATAGAACGAGGTTGCATATTTCTTGAGGGATTTCACCTTCAAACCTATTTGATGAAAGATCAATGCTTTTTACATACGCTAGAGAAGTGTTCAATTGGAGTTCTCTTCCTTTCACCACTGTTGTTTGTTGGTCATATGCTAGATATAAATTATAAAAACTGTTATTAAAGATTCTGAGACCAGTGAGATTGTTCAAACACTTGGGGATTGTTCCGGAAAAGCTGTTGTGAGCAAGGTCTAGGATGTGAAGGTAGCCAAGATTGCACAACTGTTGTGGGATATGTCCACTTAAAAAATTGGATCTCAGCCTTAGGGTTGACACCAAGAAAGCAGTTGATCCTATCCATGGAGGTATTTCACCAGTGAATCTATTATTCCCAAGATCAATATTCCTCAAAGAAGTGCAGGTTTGCAAGGAAAAAGGAATTTCACCCTTGAAATTGTTGTTGTTCATCTTCAACATGAAAAGAGAACATGAGTCACCCATTGAACTGGGAAGATTGCCTGAGAGACTATTGTATGCAACATCTACAACCACTATATCAGGCAACAGGCTCCATGCTTTTGGAAATTCTCCTGATAGATTGTTGTTTCTCAGAGAAAGAGTATACAAGTTTTTCAGGTTGCAAATGGAAGGTGGAATGGTGCCATGCAAATGATTTTCAGCAAGATAAAGGAATTCCAATTTTGGAAACTTTTGGTCAAAATTCAATGGAATGGTGCCAGAAAATGAATTAGTTTCAAGCTTAAACTTAACCACATTGTCACCAGACCAAAGTGGAATTGGTCCATCAAATTGGTTATGACTCAAATCCAAAAGCAGTGCATTTGGGAATTTCAATTGCAAGGGAAGCTTTCCATGGATTTGGTTGGCATACAAATCCAAATACTCAACTTGGGAAGATAATTTCATGAACCAATCCTCGGGTATAGAATCTGAGATTCCAACGGTAGAAAGTTTGACAAAGACAAGTTCAGTTTGAGATTGAAGCCATGCTCCAAAGGCAGGACCTATTTTACAGTTCCCAATGTAAATTTTGTGCAACTTGAAAGGAGGAACCCACTCATAAGACACATTGAAAATGAGAGGAATTGGTAGAGTTGGTCTTGGCATGACTTTGCCTATTGAAAAATATTTCAGTCTTGTGAGATTTGTGAAATGGGCTTCTGTTAAAAACCCTTCCCATGGGTTAAAAGATAGATCTAGGTGAACAAGCTCGGAGAGTTGCCCCAAACTTTTAGGAATGGACCCACTTATATCATTATTGTAGAGGTTAAGATACTTCAAGTTGTGTAGCATCCCTACTGAGGTAGGCAATTGGCTTTTCAGCTTATTAGAAGACAAATCTAATGACTCTAATTCACTATTGGGACAACTTGATAAACCACCCAAAAGCTCTTGAATCCCCCCTTCAAATTGGTTATTTGCAAGATTCAATGTCTTTAGATTGCAAAAGTTCCCAAAATTTTTGGGAATTTGACCTTCAAGATCATTAAAAGACAAATCAAGAGCTTCTAGTGATTTGAGGCTTTGAAATTCACTGGGAACTGGACCACCCAAAAAATTACCGCTTAGATCAAGTTTTCTGAGGCTAGTAAGATAAAAAAACCATTCAGGAAATGGAAACTTCAAATCATTATATGACATGTCAAGGAACAAAAGTGATGTGAAGTTAACATTTCCTAGTGAGATTGGAAGGCTTTTAATATGACATGTGGGTAGGTGCAACTCTAGTAGGGAAGGAAACTTGTTAAAAGCAATTACCAAACTTACCCATGTGTTGATGAGGTCCACTCCTTCAAGACTGAGGTATTTTAGGGAAGAGAGATTGGAAAGCCATTTCAAGTTGTTGGAAGGTAATTCAAGTAAAGAGTAGCCAAACTCTTCACTTAGGTCAAGATAGTTCAAGTTTGATAGGTTACCAAGATGAGCTGGAATCTCTCCTCCAAATGAAGCATGTGAGATATTGAGATACCTCAAACTTTTGAGCTGACCAAAGAATGTGGGAATGGGAATCCCTTGAAAATCATTCCTGCTTAGATCTAGGTAACTCAAATGTTTCAAGCTAAGCAAAGAAGGATTTATCTTACCACCCAAAGAAGAGTTCTCCATCTCATCCCACTCTCCATCGAAAACAGAAAGTGTGTATGTGTACGTATTTTGGAGATCAATCTTTTCAACATGACCTGTGATCTTTTTGCATGAAATGCCTTTCCATTGACAGCAAGCTTGACCAACCCAAGAAGAAAGCCTCCCAGAAGGATCAATGAGATCTTGTTTGAAGGCGAGGAGAGCACGTCTCTCCTCATCGATGCATGGTTTCGAACTTGGAAGTGCATCACCAAAATGGAGTTTACTAGTGTGTGGATATGAGGAGGCCAAAAAGAAGATGAGGAAATAATGAGCAATGCTGAGGTGATATGTAGGACGGAATAAGAAATTTGTAAATCTAGCCATTATGGTAAAGTTTTCTTTGCTTTTGTGTGGAGTTGGCTTCTGAGCAGAATAATTGAATTTATAGGAGGTAAAGGAGAGTGCAGAATAATTGAATAATTGAAATCATGGCGTAAAGATAAGATTATTTCATATCTTCAACCATGTGTACTAGATTGACTAATACGCATAAATATCTAATGACCAGGACTCAAGTCAATCATAGCTAATTGTAAATGGAAAGACTGTTGGTAATCAATAAAAAATGTGTAAGGAGTGGCCGACACTCTCTTCAAATTAAACTTTTTAACAATTTAATTAATGCAGAATTTGACATTTCTTTTTCTTTTAAATCAAACAATAATAATTAATTAATTTCATTGGGAATAATCAATACCATATCTTTTTTTTAAAAATAATTTTGTTCAATAATTCCAATGGTAATATTTAAATAATGTGCTTTCAACCAAGTCAAGAATTAACAGTAATAAAAAAAAATTGTCCAACTAAGGAAAAAAAATAGCAATATTTCATTTATTACTAAAAGAAGAGTTTAAATAAAATATTATTACCAAAAGATAATGTATTTCTCTGTTTTTGTTTTTGATTTTGTTTAATGTGCAATCTGAATTTAAAAAAAAAAGGGAAAAATACAAAAAAAGAGTTTTAATAAAATAATATAACCAAAAGTCCCCCACGCGAAGGAATATGTATTTGTTTATCTTCATACGTATAAAAAAAAACACAATATTTGTTCAATATGAATATAAAAAAGGGAGTTTCACTAAAACATCCAAAATGGGGGCTGAAATTATAAAAAAAACCCAACACCCAAAACACTTTATAAACACACCCAAAACTCATCATTACATACACTCAAAATCCATTTATAAACACACCCAAAAAATATACAATTATTGATTATGGGGTTGATTTTGGGTGTGTTTCTATGTTTAAATAGTGTTTGGGTTTTTTTTTATAAATACATGTCTAGGATTGAGTTTATTTATAAATATCTATATAAAAAAGGCTTAAATGCTAAAATGGTCCCTGTGTTTTAGCCCGTTGGCCAATTTAGTCCATGTGTTTTCAATTTGGCTAATTTGGTCCCTGTGTTTCGCATCGTTAGCTAATGTTATCCAATCTATTAAACTTCTGTTAAAATATTAATAAAAAATATAAATATTTGAATTCAATCTATAAAATAAATTATTATGAAATAAAAATAATATTTAAAAGCTAAAAGCAATTAAAAACCAAAGGACAAAACCATTTAATGTCAACTGCAGCGCCCTTTCTCCCCAGCAACAACTCACCCACACGCAAAAACCCCAACTCCCCAAGCCACAGCCACCCACCCATCCCCTTCTCTCTCTCTCTCTCTCTCAAAAGAACAATCCCTAACTCCTGACCATCTCCCAGTAAAATCTTCACCATGCGGTCATCGCCCCACTCCCCCCAACCACATCGCTGAGCAGCCCCGCGCCCATTGTTTTTTTCTTTTTTTAAAAAATCTTTGTTCTAATGCTATGTTTTAGTTCTAATGAAGTTTTAATATGTTTTTAAATTAATTCAATTTTTATAAATTAATTTCAACAAAATTTATAGGTTTTCAAAGGAAGAAGAAGAAAAAAAGAATTTTCATGTTTATTTAACGGCAATTTAACAGAATGGGCCACATTGGCTAATAGTGCTAAACACAGGAATCAAATTGGTCAAATTAAAAACACAAGGACTAAATTGACCAACAAGATAAAACACAGGGACTATTTTATCATTTAAGCCTATAAAAAAACACAAAAGAGGAATTAATTTAATAAAATATTAAATTGGTATCAAGTCCCCACGTAATAAAGTTGTTGAAACTACCCAATGTAGGAGACTTTATTTCTTATTAGCTTTCGGATTTCAATATGGTTTTGTCATTGTGTGGCGGATTTGTATTGTAGGTTTGGGTAGGCATGCTTTTGGTCGCTGAATCAAGGATTTTAATCACTTTATGGGTTGTGCATGATTCTATCTAAATCAATTCAACTTGTTGTGTTTGGTCACTAAAGAAGATTTACCCATCTTTGGAATCATAGTGGCTTTGTACTTGTTTATGTTCCTCTTATTAATAAAATAGTATCACTCTTTATAATATATATATATATATATATATATATATATATATATATATATATATTAGTAATCAATATAAAATGATATTATGAAGTGGGCCAAAACGAGTAGTTAGGGTTGTATTAACTTATCAACTGATTCGAGCTTCTATTCAAATTATTTTTTAAAATTTTCTGCATCAAATGCTGCATCATGATTAATCATATGAACCGCAACAGTAATTTTTCTTTTTCTTTTTCCAATCAATATTTTCTTTGCAAACGAGCCAACTTCAGTTGAATTGCCAATGCAACCTTATTTTTGATGTCATCAAAGAATCGAAATAGGCATACCTCCATGACTCCTTTACAAGTAATGTGCCACAAACACCCCAAAAGCACCGATAAAGCACAACACCATGCTGACATAAATCACAGCTTATCATTTCCATCTGCATTAGTGCCTTTTGCATTGTAGCAGTTAAAGTTTCATCCCCACACGGCACTTAGTTGAAAGAGGCTCTCCGCACAGTAGCCGGTTGCCGTCATAAATGGACAAAAGGAATTCTACCAGACAAGTTCAAGTGGGACAAGGAGGTTAAAGAAAAAACACTTCGAGGAATTTTTCGAAAAAGGCGATTGGGTGAGAGGTCCAGAGTTTCCAGCCTTTTTTGAAAGTTCTTTGAAGGAATGTTTCCACTTATTTGACAAGTTCAGGATACTCAATGCAATGAGGCTTGTTATTTCTTCTGGGATTTCACTTTCCAAATTATTTGATGAAAGATCAATGCTTTTCACCCAGAATAGGGTCTTGTTATATGCAAGTTCTCTTCCTTTTGACTTCAATGTGGTTTGCCCAAAATAGCTTTCATAGTAACTCACATTCGAAATACCATAAACAAAGAAGTCAAATTTTTCAAACACTTGGGAATGGTCCTGAAAAGTTGTTGTGACTAAGGTCTAGGATGTCAAGCAAGGGAAGATTGCACAACTGAGGACATGCCAACTTAGAAAGTTGGATCGTAGTCGTAGGAAAAACTATTGATGTTGGCTCACCTAATGAATGCAAAAGGAGCGATGGAAAGGGTCAATCAAAGGGCTGCAGACCAAGTGATTGGACTCTAGCACTCGAGTGGTCGACTCCTAGTTGGATCACAGTCCTAGGAAAAACTATTGATGTTGGCTCACTGTTGTATTAATAATTGATACAAATTAATGTGCTAATCATCCAAAGATAAATACAAACAGCAATATCTATCACCCTTTTATCACCACTGTATCACCTGTTTATCACCATTTGAACAGATTCGTTTATCTGTTTTTCAGCTTCGACTTCCGTTCAGTGTTTGACCTATAAATTTTCAACCATTTCTCCAAATTTCACATTCTTTATATGGTTGGATTCAGCACAGAAAAATAAAGAACTCTACATGGACCAAATGTTAAAAACAGTTACGGAAATAAGCAGCATTCAGTGACGAAAATACACAACGTCTCAAACAACACAAACGTACAACAATTTTTTTTTTTTGGGGGGGGGGGGGGGGGGGGGGTGTTGTGAAAATCAAAGTGTGAAATTGATATGTAACAAACACTAGGGTTTCAAAATCCACCCTAAACAATCTTACCAATGTTCATGGACACTCAAGTGATGAACTCTAAATGTGTTGATGAAGGTGTTCGCAATCAAGACCGGGTCTAGTAGCTCAAGATGCATTGATTCTCTCTAATATAAGTAGAGTGCAAGGCTAGTGCTACAATACTTGTGCCTTCCCTATAATCAATCTAGGTGTGCTTAGTACTTTGATTTGATTACAAGAAAAACCCATTAAGTTCAAAGAGAATATGAACATCACAAGAACCCATGTTTACATTAGGCATTTAAGAAACCAATTCACATAGATGATTCTTACTTCATTCATTTGTTGCTTAGGAAAACATGAGGATACCCAAAATCCCAACAACCATAAGAAGCATGCTTTTAAAGGTGATCAATCAAAGAAAAACATACATCAAGGATCGATTAATTTAGTGAATGTGAATTCATCAACAATATCTAGGAATTCATACACTCAAGCATCAAAATAATAGAGTATTCATGTTTAGGGCTTCAACCTAAGCCCTAGCTATGGAGTTTAGTTCCTCATACTTATTTCAAACATAAATTCAAAACAAAACTAGAAAGAGTTTACAGATTTTGTGAAAGTGATGGAAGCTCAAGGTCTTCAATGGTGGAAATCTTCTTCACTTCTTGCTTGGCTGCACTTTGTCTTCCTCCTCTAGCTCTCTAACTAAAAAACATGCTCTCAAAATCTCTGCCAAATTGAATTGTCCGTTGAATGAATCATGCACATCTCCTTTGCTCTCCCCTCTCTCCTCCATTCCAACTCATTCATCAATATTAAACTCCTTTTTTTTTTTTATGTCATGATGGGATTTTTGGTTTTTGTCTTCACAAAGATGCTCCTTGTCTCAGAAAATTGCACTCCATCAAAGTAATTTCTTGTTACCAAATGGTATGGTAACAAGAAGAATCAAGATGACACCATTGAGGTAAAAACTGGCCCAAGACAAATCTCTAGAGCTATGGTAACATGCTGGATCAGTTGGACAGGCTATACTTGTTCAATGAAGCTCAAATTCGGATATGTTGTAGTCAACATCCATTGGAACACGCTTCATGAAGATCTTCACCTCATTCGAGCACCGGAGTATGTTGATCAAAGGCCAAGAAGTTGACCTACGAAAATAAACGAAAACAGAATTTATAACCAATAATGCATTTTTAGCTCATTTTCATTCTAACCAAGGTAAAGTCTAAGAAAACACAAAAAAGTAGTAAAAAGCTATAAAATTTCAAGAACTAACTCAAAATATTGGGTGAATAACATGATAAATCAAGTGTAAAAATGAACATAACACTCACCTAATGGGTGCAGAAGGAATGAAGGAAAGGGTCAATCAAAGGGCTGCAGACCAAGTGACTGGGCTCTAGCACTCATGCGATCGTTGGAGGCTCTCAAGCGGCAAAGAGGTGGAATTCACACAGACCCATGCGCTCAAGCAGACTTGAGGAGCTCTCGAGCAGTAGACGCGTGACCTGGCTAATCCTTAGTATTTAAGGATGGTTTTTTTCCTCAGGTTTTGGGGAGGTTTAGGTTTCCTATTCCTTGTATGATCGTACGAAAGTCCTATAAACTATAAACATGCAATTTAGCATTAGGGTTTTCATAAGAGAGAAAACAAGGGCATCAAATTGGATTTGAGCAAAGGTGAGAGAAAGAGAGCTAGGGTTTGCGAGAGATTAGGGTGTTCTTTATTGTAACCAAAGTTGTTCTTATTAGCCATAACTCTATGGTTGATCAAAATGATCATCACACCCATAAAAAACCAAAAAATGGTCAACACACCCATGCTATGACATCTGCTGTGCTCCAACGGCCACAAAGGCGTATTCAACACAAGGACAAGCATATTCCTCGTTCTTATCCGCTGAGTCATCCTCAGGGATCCTTGTCCTAGGGTTTTCTGTATAGTCTCTTGTGTATATATGTACACCTTTTACCTCAATTATAAATGTCAAGAGCAGCAGTCTTTTATTGTCTCATACACCACTGAAAGAATTCAAGTGCATTGAAAGATAAATCAAGATGTTCCAATGATTTGAGCCTCCCAAGTTCAAGGGGAAAGGCACTATTGAAAGAATTCCCCCTTAGATCAAGTTTTCTGAGGTTAGCTAGGTTCAAAAACCATTTAGGAAATGGAAACTTGAAATCATTATATGACATGTCAAGGATCAAAAGTGATTTGAGGCTAATATTTCCTAGGGAGAGTGGAAGGCTTTCAATCTGGCATGCTGGTAAGTGTACTTCTAGTAGGGAAGGAAGCATGTTAACAACATGTAGCCAACTTTCCCTTGTTTTGTTGAGGTCTAGTCCTTCAAGATTGAGGTATTTTAGGGAAGAGTGATTGGAAAGCCAATTGAAGTTGTTGAAGTTCAAGTAGAGAGTAGTCAGACTCTTCACTGAGGTCAAGATAGTTTAAGTTTGAGAGGTTTCCAAGCTGAGGTGGAATCTCTCCTCCAAATGAAGCATAGGAGAGATTGAGATAACTCAAACTTTTAAGCTGACCAAAGAATTTGGGAATGGGAATCCCGTGAAAATCATTCCGGCTTAGGTCTAGATAATTCAAATGTTTCAATCTAAGCAAAGAAGGATTTATCTTACCCTCCAAAGAAGAGTGCTCCATCTCATCGCACTCTACATAAAAAGCAGATAGCGTATGCTATATGTTTCATCATTTCGACATAACCTATTTTGTTGTTGCATGAAACTCCTTTCCATTGACAGCAATGTTGACCAGCCCAAGAAGAAAGCCTCCCAGAAGGATCAGTAAGATCTTGTTTAAAGGCGAGAAGAACACGTCTCTCTTCATGGATGCATGGTTTCACACTTGGAAGTGCATCACCAAAGCAGAGTTTACTAGTGTGTAGGTATGAAGAGGCGAAAAAGAAAAGGAGGAAATAGTGAGCAATGTTGAGGTGAAAGTTAGAGCTGAATGAGTGCAAAGCTATACATCTTCATACAAAATTTTCTTTGGTGTGGTGCAGATGGCAACTGAGCAGAAAACTATAAACTTATAGGAGGTCATGAAAGTGTAAAATGAATAACTAAATCATTGCCATCTGTTGATTATTGGCTCAAAAGCAAGGTTGCTTTCGGCTACTTTTGCACCCATGTGCAATGTTGCTTTCTGTCAAAAGTGAAATATAGTAGCTGGTTGAGTGACATTGGCAGACAAAATGAAATGGGAAGCATTAATTGGACAGCTGCATGTGGGAGACAATCTTTCATGGCTGGCCTTTGGCGGTTGGTTTCTTTGAAGAGCCAATCTCCTTTGGCTATAAAAGGGAAGCAGCCAGCATTCGTAAAGAGAGAGAAGAGCTGCAGAGAAGTTGGCAGCAGAGAAAGTGAGAAAGGAAAAATAAAGAGTTGGGCAGCAAAACAATTGTTGCTGTCGTTTGTTATTTTTCTTTTACTCTAAATTGTACTCAATTTGTATTCCCTTTATATTCTTGAGTGTGTGAGCTTGGGTATATTTGGGGCTTGGGTTTCTGAGTGTTAAACACTATTGTATTCTCTCATTCGATTATAGTAGATTACTCTGTCATCTCCAAACTGGATGTAGGTATTGCCGAACCAGTATAAATCTTGGTGTTCTTGTTGGTGTCGTTTTGTGTTCCTTACTTTATATCTTGCCAGTTGTGGTTTATTTTCACTTACACTTGGTTGACGCTTCCGCACAACACCATTCAGATTCCAAGTATTCAACCCATTTTACAAGTTGGCTAGATTGGCAAGTAGGCATAAACAAAACTAACAAAACCCTGCGAGGAAGATTCACCAAGGAATAAAAGGGTTCAAGTTGGTCTCTTTCCTCTGCGTTTTCCTCTTTCATGTTCCGATGCTGATTATTTTAACAAAATTGTTGACTATGTGCCCTTCGCGTGATCACCAAACACACTGCATTCTTCACATGTTACAACTTGTGTTCTTGGTGGAAAATTTACGAAAAGATTTAAAAGAGAGAAAAAAAGAAGTCAAAGTTAGCATCTTCAGTGATTTATTTAATAGCCTGCAAGTACATTGCAAATTAGTGGAATCACCATAGACCGACGTAGCCATGTTTGTCAAACACTTGGATTCTCAGAAAGGTGCAACTTTTCCACTTCGAGGACAAAAGTAATGATATTAAATCAAAGCGCATTGACCCGGAAAGTAAATCAAGAGATAAGGGTTGAAGCACTAGTGGACCACAATGGGGGTGGGCCCTCGAAGGGTTTGGGGAAACATTGGTCTCCTCCACTGTCTCAGAGACTAATCTGTGGATGCATGATGGTTTTGACTTGGGGGTCATAGGGCACGGAAGGCATGCTCTAATACAGTATGGTACTGCAATTGTACCAAAGTATGGTGAAGCATAGTTTCATAGGAGATGATGGTTTAGATCTTTCATGTTGTTAAATTTGTTTATTCTAAGTCTTAGAATTCTTTTAAATTTTTTTTTTTTTTAATATTTCAATTTTGGCCATTGTTGAGACTTAGAAAATGGTTTATTTATTTATTATATGCAATTGTATTTTTCTTGACGTCCTAAGTTAAATTGAAATGAGAAAATAAAATGTCAATAGACAGGAAAATAAAAATGCTCAGGTTTATGGGGATTGAATAATAAAAATGCTGAGGTTATGAACACAAAAAAAGGAAGTTGAATTTCTCACTCCTCTTTTATCCACTTACACTTTCTTTGTTAGAAATTATATGTTTTCACTCCTCTTTTGTCTGCTTACACTCCCTTTTTTGTTATAGTAAAAAGTATTTTAAAAAGCAAAAGGGAGTGTAAGTGAATAAAAAAGGAGTGGGAAAATCATCACAAAAAAATGCTTAGGTTTACAGGTAGAAACCAACCAACAAATATCAAAGAAAACAATAGGGTAATCCCCCATGGGAACAAATTCAACATTCTGGCTATGTGAAAAGTCTCTCGATAAATCTCCTAAAGAATCACAATTGAAAGAAGAAAAAAATAAACCAAGGTGGTTGGTGTGAGTGGTTTGGCACTCTCATTCCTTAAGAGAGGTCAGGGGTTCGATCTCTGCTCTCGTATGGAGTCACCACTTTGGCCAACACTTTACCCCTTACGGGGCGACCCGGTGTAAGCTGGGATTAGTCTGGATTGTGGTTAAGGCTTAAAGGTGCCACCTATAGTTGGGGCCCATCCAGGACCACCTCGTGGTTCAGAACAAAAAAAAAAAAAAAAAAAAAAGAAGAAAATATATATTTCAATTTGTCAATAATCTTTGTAAAAAGTAAATTCAATTTGTCAAATTAAAAAAACTTTTAAAATACGCGTTGAGAAACCTACAATTTTAAAAAAATTGTTGGGGTGCACAATTTAGGGTTTAGAGTTTAGGGTTTTTTTCAGAGAACCTCGACGGTACGAGGGAAACTTTATTAATCATCAAAATAAAAACGGGGGCTTAAAAACCTTACCCCTATTACAAGCATCAAAGAGAAGACAATCTTGAATAATATCTCGTGGTTCCTCAAACCACTCTACTTTAGACTCATAAGACAGTGTACCCCGCGCAACATGGTTCGCTACATCATTGGCTTGACACCTAGCAAACAAAAAAACTAAACCCATTCTGGTTTGTAACCAGGGTTTTTATGTCTTTAATAATACTACCAAAATAGAAATGGTCTTCATTTGTCCTTGCAACAGCTGAGATGACTTGCATACAATCCCCTTTGAAAATCACTCTTGGCACACCAAGCGACACACACATAGCGTTGCCTTATCTTTGATGTCATCAAACCATCGAAAATAAGCGTACCTCCATGACTTCTTCACAATTAATGTGCCAAAAATACACCAAAAGCCTACGATAAACCCGAGTGCCATACTCACATAGAACCAAAACTTCTCATTTCCATCTTCATTGTCATTGCCTTTTGGATCCTTGGGATTAGAATTGCCATCTTCAAAGCACTTGGAAGAAAGAGGAAATCCACAAAGGAATGGGTTGCCCTCATAAATGGTTGAGTCAGGGAGTGCTTGGAGTTGGTTTCCCAAAGGAATTTCACCACTCAAGTTGTTATAGGACAAGTTCAGGTTAGACAAGAAGGTCAAGGATGAAAGACTTTGAGGAATCTGTCCTGAAAGGTGGTTGAGTGAGAGATCAAGAGTATCGAGCTGCAACAAGTTTCCGATCTTTGATGGGATGTTTCCACTGAACTGATTCATCGACAAGTTCAAGTTGCGCAATAGAACTAGGCTGCATATTTCTTGAGGGATTTCACCTTCGAGCCTATTTGATGAAAGATCAATGTTTTTTACATACGCTAGAGAAGTGTTCAATTGGAGTTCTCTTCCTCTCATCACTGTTGTTTGTTGGTCATAACTTAGATATATATTATAAAAACTATAATTAAAGATTCTGAGACCAGTGAGATTGTTCAAACACTTGGGGATTGTACCGGAAAAGCTGTTGTGAGAAAGGTCTAGGATGTGAAGGTAGCCAAGATTGCACAACTGTTTTGAGATATGTCCACTTAAAAAATTGGATCTCAGCCTTAGGGTTGACACCAAGAAAGCAGTTGATCCTATCCATGGAGGTATTTCACCAGTGAATCTATTATTCCCAAGATCAATGTTCCTCAAAGAAGTGCAGGTTTGCAAGGAAAAAGGAATTTCACCCTCAAAATTGTTGTTGTTCATCTTCAACATGAAAAGAGAACCTGAGTCACCCATTGAACTGGGAAGACTGCCTGAGAGATTATTGTATGCAACATCTACAATCTTTATATCAGGCAACAGGCTCCATGCTTTTGGAAATTCTCCTGATAGCTTGTTGTTTCTCAGAGAAAGGGCATACAAGTGTTTCATGTTGCAAATGGAAGGTGGAATGGTGCCATGCAAATGATTTTCAGCAAGATTAAGCAATTCCAATTTTGGAAACCTTTGGTCAAAATTCAATGGAATGGGGCCAGAAAATGAATTAGTTGTAAGCTTAAACCCAACCACATTGTCACCAGACCAAAGTGGAATTGGTCCATCGAATTGGTTATGACTCAAATCCAAAAACAGTGTATTTGGGAGTTTCAATTGCAAGGGAAGCTTTCCATGGATTTGGTTGGAAGACAAATCCAAATACTCAAGTTGGGAAGATAGTTTCATGAACCAATCGTCGGATATAGAATCTGAGATTCCAGTGGTAGAAAGTTTGACAAAGACAAGTTCAGTTTGAGATTGAAGCCATGCCCCAAAGGCAGGACCTACTTTACAATTCCCAATGTCAATTTTGTGCAGCTTGAAAGGAGGAACCCACTCATATGACACATTGAAAATGAGAGGAATAGGTAGAGTAGGGTATGGGGTGTCTTTGCCTAATGCAAAGTATTTCAATCTTGTGAGATTTGTGAAATGGGCTTCTGTTAAAAACCCTTCCCATGAGTTAAAAGATAGATCTAGGTGAACAATCTCCGAGAGTTGCCCCAAACTTTTAGGAATGGACCCACTCATATCATTATTGTAGAGGTTAAGATACTTCAAGTTGTTTAGCATCCCTACTGAGGCAGGCAATTGGCTTTTCAGCTTATTAGAAGACAAATCTAGTGACTCTAATTCATTATTGTGACAACTTGATAAACCACCCAAAAGCTCTTGAATCCCCCCTTCAAATTGGTTATTTGCAAGATTCAATGTCTTTAGATTGCAAAAGTTCCCAAATTTTTTGGGAATTTGACCTGAAAGATCATTAAAAGACAAATCAAGAGCTTCTAGTGATTTGAGGCTTTGAAATTCACTGGGAACTGGACCACCCAAAAAATTTCCACTTAGATCAAGTTTTCTGAGGCTAGTTAGATAAAAAAACCATTCAGGAAGTGGAAACTTCAAATCATTATACGACATGTCAAGGATCAAAAGTGATGTGAAGTTAACATTTCCTAGTGAGATTGGAAGGCTTTTAATTTGGCATGCGGGTAGGTGCAACTCTAGTAGGGAAGGAAACTTGTTAAAAGCAATTACCAAACTTACCCCAGTGTTGCTGAGGTCCACTCCTTCAAGATTGAGGTATTTTAGGGAAGAGAGATTGGAAAGCCATTTCAAGTTGTTGGGAGGTAGTTCAAGTAAAGAGTAGTCAGACTCTTCACTTAGGTCAAGATAGTTCAAGTTTGATAGGTTACCAAGATGAGCTGGAATCTCTCCTCCAAATGAAGCATGTGAGATATTGAGATACCTCAAACTTTTGAGCTGACCAAAGAATGAGGGAATGGGAATCCCTTGAAAATAATTCCTGCTTAGATCTAGGTAACTCAAATGTTTCAAGCTAAGCAAAGAAGGATTTATCTTACCACCCAAAGAAGAGTTCTCCATCTCATCCCACTCTCCATCGAAAACAGAAAGTGTGTATGTGTACGTATTTTGGAGATCAATCTTTTCAACATGACCTGTGATCTTTTTGCATGAAATGCCTTTCCATTGACAGCAAGCTTGACCAACCCAAGAAGAAAGCCTCCCAGAAGGATCAGTGAGATCTTGTTTGAAGGCGAGGAGAGCACGTCTCTCCTCGTCGATGCATGGTTTCGAATTTGGAAGTGCATCACCAAAATGGAGTTTACTAGTGTGTGGATATGAGGAGGCCAAAAAGAAGATGAGGAAATAATGAGCAATGTTGAGGTGATATATAGGACGGAATAAGTAATTTGTAAAGCTAGCCATTATGGTGCAAAGTTTTCTTTGCTTTGGTGGAGTTGGCTTCTGAGCAGAATAATTGAATTTATAGGAGGTAAAGGAGAGTGCAAAGAACTATTGAAATCATGTCGTCCAGATAAGATTTCATATCTTCAACCATGTGTACTAGATTGACTAATACGCATAAATAAGACTAAAAACCCTTATTAACTATTATACCATTGACCAGGACTCAAGTCAATCATAGCTAATTGTAAATGGAAAGACTTTTGGTAATCAATAAAAATGTGTAAGGAGTGGCCGACACTCTCTTCAAATTAAACTTTTCAACAATTTAATTAATGCAGAATTTGACGTTTCTTTTTCTTTTAAATTACAGTCATTGGGAATAATCAATACCATATCTTTTTTTTCTAAATAATAATACCAATGGTAATATTTAAATAATCTGCTCTCAACCAAGTCAAGAATTAACAGTAAAAAAAAAAAAAATTGTCCAACTAAGAAAAAGAAATAGCGATATTTCAATTGTTACTAAAAGAAGAGTTTAAATAAAATACTATTACCAAAAGATAATGTATTAGTAATCAATATAAAATGATATTATGAAGTGGACCCAAACGAGTAGTTAGTATCATTTTATTTTAACTTATTAAGTTAGAGTGCTGCTATTTCCACCCACCTTATTTGCAAAATTTTAAAGATAAATTTATCCTTTTGTGAAATGACTTCTAAGGACTTAAGGAAGAAAATGATATTTTAGAAATAATTAAAGGGTAGGGTAACTTAATTTTTTTTTTATCTCTTAATCACTAAACAATTACCCTTTTTTTTTTTTCCTATGTCCGACTTCTAACCCTAAACCCTGAACCTTCCGTCTTCCTCCTCCTCCCTTCACCCTCCTCTTTTCCTTGGAAATTCCATTATGTCTGTTGTTCTCATTGGCGCCACAAATCACATCAATACATTCATCATTCTCTCTCTACATCAATTCAAGTACTGCTGGATAATTCAAAAGGCTAATCCTATAGAACCTTATATCCTCTTGAAACCATATAAAAAATTCAACTAAACTCTTCCTGCAAATCTGAAAAAAATCTTTTCTTTTATCGCCACAACAAATATCTCAATAACTTTCCTAGTTGAAGTCTTAAAACAAATTAGTTCATGATATGTTTTATAATTATTAGCTATTGTATCCCAAACACCCAGAACAATGTAATCATCTAAACCAATTATCTTCATATATAGATCTATAAAATATAGAAGTCGAGAGAGGCATGAATAATGATGCAGCGGCAGTGAGAAATCCGATACAATTGCCATGGTGAAGAGAGGGAACTGTCATGGGAGAATGAGTGAGCGAGATAGGTTAAGCGGCGCTAGTGAGAAATCTGGCGATAATGGAAATTTTGTTGGAAGAGGGTGGGGGAGAAGAAGAAAGAGGCAGATGGAAAGACTTTTACATTGTGGGTGGGAAGATAAGGTGGGTGAGGAAATAGGACAGGTTGGTGGAAATAGCAGCACTCTTAAGTTAATAAGTTATCATTTTATATCATTTTATTATGCAGTGGTGGTTGTATTAACTTATTAACCAATTTGCGCTTCTATTCTATTCAAATTATTTTTTAAAATTTTCTGAAGGACTCCGCAACAGCGTTTCACCCAGAACAGAGTTGTGTATATATGAGTCATCTTCCTTTGGGCTGTGACGCTTCTATCATCTTCTGGCTCTCATCGAAAGTGTGTACTGATAATAACTGTCTTCTTGCACCATTACACTACATCTCTTAAACTGAAACACTATTTAGGTGAGCTGCTGCCCAAGAAGTAAAGTTTCCCCGAACAAACTCAACTTAAAATCTTAAATACATAAAATAAATAAAAACTTCTGGTAGAAAAATTGCTAAGAAACCACATTCTCTCTTTTAGAGATGAGACGCCTCCATAACATTGCTTCTGGAATATTGATGTTCGCCTTTACTAGTATGTTCTGCTTACGATAATTGATATATAATAGAAATACTAATGCAAGTAACACATAACAAAAAGCCAAAAACAAAACAAAACAAACAAAAACAAAGAGGGAGACACATCATATATATATAGTATTAAACATCACAAAATTTCCTTTGCAAGCGAGCCACTTTCAATGCAATTGCTAGTGTTGCCTTGTCTTTGACATCCTCAATTAACTGAAAATAGGCATACCTACATGATTTCTTTACCATTAATGTGCCACAAACACCCCAAAAGCCTATGACAAAGCCATATATACCATGCTAACATTGAACCACAACTTATCATTTTCATCTCTATCATTACTATATTTTGCATCTGTAGCAGTAAAAGTCCCAGTCTTCATCCATCTCCTCAACCCATTTTGCAAGTTTGCAAGTCCAATCAGGTACATGGATCGTTAGTGTATTTTCTTGGTATATATTATCTTCCTGTATCATTGCCATTACTTTATCTTCAAGAATTTACAGGATGGTAGGAGGGTGTAAAATCAATCTTGAAATCATTGCTCCAGATTCCAAGTCCCCATCCCATTTTACAAGTTTTCCAAGTCCTCTATGCACAAAGGTAGTGGAGTTTTGCAGGAGTAGCATTACAATATACTTTTACAAACTATAGACTAGAAACATGTCATTTTTTCATATGAAAATATCGAATATATTAGTTATACATTACCAACGTTGGGAAAAAACCAAATACATCAAATGCTGCATCATGATTAATCATCTGAACTGCAACAGTAATTTTTCTTTTTCTTTTTCCAATCAATATTTTCTTTGCAAACGAGCCAACTTCTGTTGAATTGCCAATGCAACCTTATTTTTTATGTCATCAAAGAATCGAAATAGGCATACCTCCGTGACTCCTTTACAAGTAATGTGCCACAAACACCCCAAAAGCCTACGATAAAGCCCAACACCATGCTGACATAGAATCACAGCTTATCATTTCCATCTGCATTAGTGCCTTTTGCATTGTAGCAGTTAAAGTTTCATCTCCACGGCACTTAGTTGAAAGAGGTTCTCCGCACAGTAACCGGTTGCCGTCATAAATGGACAAAAGGAATTCTACCAGACAAGTTCAAGTGGGACAAGGAAGTTAAAGAAAAAACACTTCGAGGAATTTTTCGAAAAAGGCGATTGGGTGAGAGATCCAAAGTTTCCAGCCATCGAAAGTTCTTTGAAGGAATGTTTCCACTTATTTGACAAGTTCACGATACTCAATGCAATAAGGCTTGTTATTTCTTCTGGGATTTCACTTTCCAAATTATTTGATGAAAGATCAATGCTTTTCACCCAGAATAGGGTCTTGTTATATGCAAGTTCTCTTCCTTTTGACGTCAATGTGGTTTACCCAAATTAGCTTTCATAGTTACTCACATCGAAATACCATAAACCAAAGAAGTCATATTTTCCAAACACTAGGGAATGGTCCCTAAAAAGTTGTTGTGACTAAGGTCTAGGATGTCAAGCCAAGGAAGATTGCACAACTAATGGGGACATGCCAACTTAGAAAGTTGGATCGCAGTCGTAGGAAAAACTACTGATGTTGGCTCACCTAATGGATGCAAAAGGAAAGGGTCAATCAAAGGGCTGCATGTCACATCCCGGATCGGCTCCGCTGTAGCACAATATTATCTGCTTTGGGCCCCCCTCTTTGCCCTCACGGTTTTGTTTCTGGGAACTCACGAACAACTTTCCAATGGGTAACCCATCCTGGGATTACTCTTGCCCCAACATATATTAAATTGGAGTCGATCCAATGGCCCGAACATATCGAACCCGGATAACGCCTAATATGCGATATCCGATCGACAATCAAACGATATTCAAATTTATATACGACCATGCCGTTGCGCTCGGGAAAATATGAGGATGATTTTAGGACTCAAGGACCGGCCACAAAGTGGCCCACACGTTGGCAGCGAGTGGGTGCCCAAATCAAATTTCGGCGATCGGAAAAACTCCAAACCACTGGTCAAGACTTATACTTGCACGATCACCACATAGAGTGGAGCAACTTTTGTTCTTGGATCTACCCCAAAAAGTTGACGGAAGTGGCAGGAATCGGAGGCCGAAAACCTGTCAAACTCTTATCTTTTATTTACGTTTCAAAACTTAGAAATTTCTCTAAATACCACAACCAGCAGCTAGAACACTTCGAAAGGATAGAAAAGCATACCAAATTCGAAAGATTTGGTAGCCGGAGGTGTCTGAACGAGCTCCCAAAATTTACGAAAAAACTGTCCAAAACCGCCTGTTTTGTGGCTGTTTCTGGCAACTTTGACGGCGGATCGAGGAGGCAGAGGGCTGGGGCTGGAAGAGGGAAGTATGGTGGCCTTTTGGGACCGGTGCCACCCCAAGTGGCCGCATGTGGTGAAGGTGGTGGAGGAGAGAAGTTGGCTGGAAGAAGAAGGAAAAAAAACGAGGGGGATAGGCTGGTTCGTAGGGGAGAGAGAGAGAGAGAGAGAGAGAGAGAGAGAGAGAGAGAAATGGGTTTCTGATTTTTATTTAAAATCCAACTTCAAAATAATTACGATTATGCCACTAAAGGTATTTTGATCGTAACTTTTTCGTTACAACTCCGATTCGAGCCCACTACGTGTCTACGGACTCATCTTGGTATGATTTACGTAAAAATACCACTCACTACCCCCAAATCCTCCCGGCTCAAAAAGTGACCAATTTACCCTTACTCTTAAGGCAAAATTGTAAATTCAAAATTCATGAAATTAATTTAAATTCCCAATTCATTTTATTTTGGGTGGGGATGTTACAATCTACCCTCCTTATAAAAGTTTCGTCCTCAAAATTCACGTACCTATCAGTTGAATAGATAAGGGTACTTGGCCCATATCTGCGCCTCGAGCTCCCAATTAGCTTCTTCAACAGTTTGACTTCTCCACAACACTTTCACTACTTGAATGGATCTGGAGCGCAACACTTGTTCTTTCCTATCTAGAATTTGTAAGGGTTGCTCCTCATATGTCAAATCTTCTCTCAACTCCACGGGTTGTTGTTCCAGGATATGAGAAGGATCGGGCATGTACTTTCGTAACATGGATACATGAAACACGTCATGGATCCGAGATAGTTTTGAAGGTAATGCAAGTGTGTAGGCAACTGGTCTGATGCGTTTCGTAATCTCATAAGGTCCGATATAACGAAGGCTTAACTTCCCACGTTTACCAAACCTCATCACACCCTTCCAAGGAGATAGCTTCAATAATACCCAATCCCTAACTGCAAACTCAAGATCCTTGGACCTGTTATCCGCATAACTCTTCTGTCAGTCTTGTGCGGTCTTAAGCTTTTCTCGAATCATTTTTACTTTCTCAGTTGTTGCTTGGATACTTTCTACTTTTTCCACTTTCCTATCACCCACCTCATTCCAACAAATAGGAGTTCTACACTGTCTCCCATATAAAGCCTCATACGAAGCCATCTCAATGCTCGAATAATAACTGTTATTATACGCAAACTTCACCAAGGCAATGTGAGTATCCCAACTACCTTTCAGCTGTAACACACAATATCTCAACATGTCTTCCAAAGTCTAAATGGTTCTTTCCGACTGTCCATTGGTCTGTGGGTGGAAAGCAATACTAAAACGTAACTTGGTACCCATAGCCTCATGTAAACACTTCCAGAAGCAAGAGGTGAACCTAGCATCCCTGTTCGACACAATGGACACGGATGCTCCATGCAACCTTACTATTTCATCCACAAAGAGCTTAGCCAGCTTTGATAAGGAATAGGTTTCTTTTATAGGTAGGAAGTGGGCAGATTTGGTGAGTCGGTCAACTATCACCCAAATTCCGTCATACCCTATTGCAATACGTGGAAGTTTGAAAACAAAGTTCATTGTAATATCGGAAGTGGTTGCATGAGTCCCAAAGGTCTCTGTCGCTCCGCTTTCACTTGTTGGCAAATTAAACACCTACTCACATACTTAGCAATGTCACCCTTCATATGCGGCCATGAGTAGTACTCCCGTAGTGTCCGATACATCTTAGTACTACCTGGATGCATAGAATAAGTTCAATAGTGAGCTTCCTCCATGATTTCTCTCTTCAAATCATCATTCCTGGGTATACAAAGGCGAGTTCCAGTCACCAAGGCTCCATCTTTTCTTATTGCATAATCCTTCCGTGTACCATTCTCTACTTCCAATCTAATCGTACAGAGAGTAGGATTCTCTAATTGAGCCGCAATCACCCGCTCAATCAGGATAGGCCTCACATGCAAACTAGCAAGTATTCCACCCTATTGACTCATTCCCAATTCTACACTATCCTTCTGCAGTTACACCAATAACGGAAGGTAAGCCATTCTGACATGTCTCACCACACAAGTAGTGTCACCAAATTTTGAGAGCAAACACCACTGATGGATATTTTCGTGCAAATTCAAGCTGAAATGGTCAAAGTATCACGATATTATCGATAATGTCGCGATATTTTGACCCAGAAACATGAAAAATGCTGAAAATTCTCCTTCTTGCGCATGGAGGGATTCGAACCTCTGCCTCTATGAGAAGTTCTCAGCGCCTTATCCAACTCAGCTGCGTACGTGTTTGTGATAATATTTTCGGCGTGTAATATTTATAACGTCTTTAAAATGTCTGTAAGCTAATATTTATTATATAGGATAAATTTCTATATGAAAAAAGACACCAAGGGGATTCGAACCCCTCCCATTTTACTCCTTCAACACCTTAACCACCATATCACTTATGTTTTTGTGAAAATATGCTAAAATATTTATATATATACATGGTTTTGTTTTGAATTTTTTTTGCAAGCAACAAATTGTTTTGAATTCTTTTGACCATTCCTTTTCAAGTTTCTACTCTTGATTATGGTGTATTTAATCTTTTTTCATTAATTACTACATATTTTCTACACTCACAGTGTTTGCCAGCTCGCTATATAATCAACTTAAATCAGTTAAATCCATCATGCAATGCATTTCATTCCAATTTTTTATGATAAACTAATAGATAATTGACAAAATAAACATCCTGCAAAGTTTCAATAAAAATTCCCAAGTTTTTCTTACAATTTCCGTGGTTTTTATTCAATTTTTATCGATATCGATAATATCCCGATATTTCCATCGAAATTTCCGTGTTTTTGGCCTACCGATATTTCCGATATTTTAGACCTTGGTTGCACCCAATTCACAACAGCTTCTATTTTACAAGGGTCCACATAGATTCCTTCTGCTGATATCACATGTCCAAGGAAGTCCACCCTATCCAACCAAAACTTACACTTACTGAACTTGGCATAAAGCTGCTTCCTTCTCAAAGTCTTCAACACCACCCTTAGATGCTTCTTATGACCCTCCAAAGTTCTGGAATAAACCAAGATGTCGTCTACGAACACAATCACAAAGTGATCCAAGTAAGGACGGAACACTCTGTTCATGAGATCCATAAACGTTGCTGGAGCATTCGTTAATCCAAAATGCATCACTAAGAACTCGTAATGGCCGTAACGAGTCCTGAATACCGTCTTTGGAATATCTTCTTCTCGGACTCTGAGTTGGTGGTATCCCGATCTCAGATCAATCTTAGAGAAATACTTGGCACCCTTCAATTGATCGAACAAATCATCAATTCCAGGCAAGGGATATCGGTTACGCACTGTCACCTTGTTCAACTGCCTGTAATCGATACATAGTCTCATGGTTCCATCCTTTTTCTTCACAAACAACACCGGTGCACCCCAAGGGGAAACACTAGGTCGGATGAATCCAAGATCAACCAATTCTTGCAATTGAATCTTCAACTCTCTTAACTCTGTCGGTGCCATCCTATAAGGAGCTTGGTAAATTGGATTCGTGCTTGGAAGGAGTTCAATAATGAACTCGGTTTCTCTCTGAGGAGGCAAACCAGGAAGATCATCCGGGAAATCTCGGACAATAAAAAAATATACATGTTGTAACAATAAATTAAACATATGGGTGCTAAAAAAAATCCTTTGACAAACTATTGTATTTGTCAAACGACTTCTCTATCCTACATATGTTTGTCAAGTGAAATAATTAATTAAATATACGTGAGATGGATAAAAAAGAGGGTCTTCTGCACGCAGAGGCTAGTATATATATATATACTCCGACTATATACATATCGAAAATAGTGAGTAAGTTTAATACGACATTAATCATTTGTTTGGGTGCACAATTTAAATTTAAAATTCATAAGTCAAAGAACGATTATTTTGGTGTTCTTTTTTTGGTCGAATATTGTGTTCTAACTAAAGGGAAACACATATCACACAGGATATGAACAAAAACTTCATATTATTCCTCGAAAAAATAAATAACATTACAAATTGAAGGAGAAAAACATATCATACGGGATATGAACTTCATAAATACTCAAGCATTTTGATTTAAAAAGAACAACTTCTACTTTCCTGTTTTAATCAAAGTTTTCTTCGCAAAGGAGCGGTTTTCACTGCAATTGCTAGTGTTGCTTTATCTTTTTTTGAGAGAACCTCGACGGTACAAGGGAAACTTTATTAATCATCAAAATAAAAACGGGGGCTTAAAACCTTACCCCTATTACAAGCATCAAAGAGAAGACAATCTTGAATAATATCTTGTGGTTCCTCAAACCACTCTACTTTAGAATCATAACATAGTGCACTCCGCGCAACACAGTACGCTACCTTATTCTCTTGACACCAAGCAAACAAAAAAAGATTCAAGACTTCTTGGCCTTAAATCTCATGATTGTCATACCTTGATGCAACAATTGCTCCATGTGGCAATTCGTTCTATTTTGGAGAAGCCTGCAAGGTATGCAATAACTCGATTGTGCTTCTTCTTCAATGCTATATGTGCAAAGACGGTAGATGTTTCCAAGCTAGATAAGTTGGAAGAAGATGCAGTAGTTACTTTGTGTTTGCTTGAGAAGTACTTTCCCCCTTCATTCTTTGATATCATGGTTCATCTAGTAGTACATCTTGTCAGAGAAGTTCGTCTATATGGGCCAGTATATTTTAGATGGATGTATCCGTTTCAAAGATATATGAAAGTGCTAAAGGGGTATGTTCAGAATCGTACTCGTCCCGAAGGTTGCATTGCTGAGCGGTATATAGCTGAAGAAGCTGTAGAGTTTTGTACCGAGCATTTATCTGATGTTAGTACAGTTGGAGTGCCTTCAAGCCAGAATATGGAAGTTTCAAAGCCATTATCAGGTTGCACAGCGAGCTTAGTTGATATGGACTTATTGAACCTGGCACATCTATATGTCTTGGAGAATACGGAGGAAGTCCTACCTTATATCGAGTACGTATGAGTTTAATTTTTCATATGTAGCCATTTTAAATATTATTACTCCTTATGTTTATCTTATATACAAGGGACCGTAGTGCGTGATTTTTTCGTGTCAATTGTAGGGAACATATGATCCACATCAAGACCACTTATCCAAAATTTAGAAAGAGAACAAAGTGGCTACAAGATAAGCACAATAGCACTTTCATTCAATGGCTACGCTTTAAGGTATATATGTTATTGAATGACATATTGAACTTATTTTAATTTTCTTTCTTTTTATATATATATGTTAGATTGAATTAAGATATATGTTTAATTTGCAGGTTCAAAGTGAATTTAATGGGGAAGACAATAATGGCGTAACAGAAAATTTGAGGTGGTTAGCAGCTGGTCCAAGCATGGCAGTGCCATCATATAGGAGCTATCTTATTAATGGTGTCAAATTTAACACCAAGGCACAAGATGATGTGCGAACTGTCCAAAATAGTAGAGTTTATTTTCTTGCACATACTATGCAAGTTGCTAGTGCCAAGGATAAAAACCCTATTGTCTCCAATATGAGTTTTTATGGGGTTATTCAAGAAATTTGGGATCTTGACTACCAAAAGTTTAGAATCCCAGTCTTGAGGTGTGATTGGATAGATAACACTTCGGGCCTTGTAGTCGATGAACTTGGATTTACCCTTGTAGATCTGAGTAAAATTGGACATAGGAATGACCAATTTGTTATGGCTTCTCAAGTCAAACAAGTATTTTATGTTGACAACCCAATGCATCGTGGTTGGTCGGTAGTGTTATCAATGCCTAATAGAGAATATAATGATGTTATTGGTGATGATATGCTAGGTGAGATTAGAATTGAGTGTGAGCCATTTACTAGAGGGATACCAAATGTTGACACATTTGATGACCTAGTGGGTGAGTTTGGGAGTGAGAATATTAGAGATGGGTGTGAAGATATATGGATTGATTGATTGTTGTAATGTATGACATTAATTCATAGCTCTGTATATCATTTTAATTCCGATCACATTTTCATTCTGCAGGCTTTGGGCACGACAAATCAAAAATTAAAAATAATCGGTTAAAGCTGAAAATACGACGGTCAAGTTACAAAAATCGCAAAAAGAGACGTCTACAAAACAACCAATGTCGGGTATTCACAACCGACGTGGAATGACACGCAAAAATGAAATAAAAACCGCCATTTGAAAAAGAAAACACGTCGGTTAATGAAAATTCATTTCAAAACGGTTAATAAATATTTAAAACAACGACGGTAAATAAAATAATCAACGACGAACAATAAAGTATAACACGACGGCAGAGCTCAAACCGACGAATTTACGGATATAATCAATTGATGATTAATGTCGTAAAAACATGGTTGCACGTCAGTTATAATTAAACAATTGACGTCTCGGAGAATACACACGTCAAAAAGGGTTATAAAAGAGACTTAACAAAGACTAGCCACGTCATGGAATAAATAAATAACCGACGTAGTAAGGATATAACAACGTCGAATAATTGAATTCTTGGGACATAGTAAAGTATAACCACGACCTTTATTTTATAATAACCGACGTCAAATCCATAACTCAAGGCGTTTCGTTACTTCTTAACGACGGTTAGACTAAAAGCAATGACGTCTCAGAGATTACACACGTCTAAGTGGCTCACAAAAGAAACTTTTAAAATGCCAACCACGTCAAAGTCTATAACCACCGACGTTGTAAAGTACTAACAACGTCCTAAAATGTGACTCCTAGGCCATAGTAAATGGATTAAACATGACAGGTATTTTAATTAACCGATGTGTAATATTAAATCCACGTCGTTTTTTTTCTGTGTTCAAGTTGTCAAAATAATTTTCAACGTCTGTGGTGACCTAAAGGGTTGTGGTTATTTTGTTTTTACGTCAGTCTAAGTAAATATATGCCATGTTAAATATTTAAGACGTCACTTTTTTTGACAAAAGTGACGTCTAATTTACCATGTTATATGTTTTAGACGTCAGTTTTTTTATTTAGTGAACGTAGTATTTATTAACCATGACGATTTCTACGTTTTACACATCGGTTTTGTTTTAATTAGAGACGTTGATAAAAATATTTACGTCGGGTTTGTAGTTGTTTTTGACATTTAATATTATTTAAACGTCTGTGTTTTACTAAAACCGTCGTCTAATATAGTCGAA
Organism: Prunus kanzakura; assembly: GCA_020521455.1. Classification (NCBI taxonomy): domain Eukaryota; kingdom Viridiplantae; phylum Streptophyta; class Magnoliopsida; order Rosales; family Rosaceae; genus Prunus; species Prunus kanzakura. The sequence goes on from BPUM01000194.1 coordinate 196,601, forward strand.
AGTTGTCTTTTTATGCTTTTATGTATGAAATAGATGTCGGTTTTAGTTTTTTTTTTTATGACATGTAATATATTAACCACGTCGGTGATTTGCCGTCGTTATTTTATATGTTAAAAGACGGTGGTCGATTTCATGTCGGTTTAAAAACATGATACACGACGGTGGATTCCCGTCGTCTATTTCGTTTTTTGTAGTGGTGAATGTTGTCACCAAGATCAATCATTGACAATGAAGATAAATTTTGCAAGGAAAAAAGGAATTTTACCACCAAAATCGTTTTTGCTCAACTTCATTCATATTTGTGATGACACAATCCATTAAAAAAATTAAACTATTTAAAAAAAAAAAAAAAAAAAACTCAATGGTACATGTAATTTTTATTTTTATTTTTCATACAACACAGTCAAGGGATGAGACGAGTTTTCCACCTCAGAATGCATCTCCATACAAAGATTAAAACTAGAGAAAAGTAGGCAAAACACCTATACTTTTCAGGTTATGGTCTTACTAAAGGCCAAATATACTTCAAATAATAACAAAGATGAAGAACAAAGTTCCAATATATTTAGCGAATAGTCATTTTTTCCCATCTCTCTTTGTGAAAACATAAGCAAGAGTGCATCATAACTTTATTTTAGCATCCGAAGTACATTTATTCGTACTGTAAATAATTGATACATGGAAACACTAATTTCATAGCGTGCAAGTATCACATAAGCAAAAAAGAAAAGAAGAAGAAGAAGGAAACACATCATATACTATATTACACATCACAAAACTTCCTTTGCAAATGAGCCACTTTCAATGCTATTGCTAGTGTTAACCTTATCTTTGATGTCATCAACGAATCGAAAATATGCATATCCATGATTTCTTCACGATTAATGTGCCACAAACACCCCAAAAACCTACTACAAAGCCAAGCACCATGCTCACATAGAACCACAACTTATCAATTTCATCTTCATTACTGTGTTTTGCATTTGTAGTGGTAGAAGTGTCATCTTCGGGGCACTTCTTTGGAAGAGGAACCCCGCACAGAGATGGATCATTGCCCATATAAATTGACGAATCAGTGAACGTTTGGAGTTGACTGCCCAAAGGAATTCTTCCCACCAAGTTGTTATAAGACAAATCCAAGTGGGACAAAAATGTTAAAGATGCAAGGGTTTGAGGAATGTGTCCTGAAAGATGGTTGTGTGAGAGATCAAGGGGTCGTTTGGTACAGCGGACTGTTATGGACTGGACTAAATTCTGGGACTATCTTGGACTGTTACGGACTTGACTAAATCCTGGACTAAGCTGGATTAAGTACTGACCTACGTTTGGTGCTGCGTTGGACTAAGAAGCTGGATTGTAAAAATAGTGAAGACCTATGTTTGGTGTTATGTCGGACTAAAAAATAAATATTGTAATATTTAAATTTAATTAAGGATTCTAATTTTTTTTAAAAGGCTTTCTAATATCTTTTTTAGAATAATAATATATAAGCTATTTTCAAGTGTATTTTTGTTAATTTATGTTCTAAAAAATAATAAAAATTCTATTTAAAAAAACTAGATAATAACATCATAATTGATATAAACAATTAATAAATAAAATTTAAGCTAAAATAATTAATTAACTATAAACTAATAAAATATTTGAGAGAACCACAAATATCTTCTCTTCTTCCTCTTCCCGTCACCTCACCACCTTCAATCCTCCTCAAACCCATTTGCCTACCTCCCCAAACCACACAGCTTAGGCCATGCTTTCCACAAACACAACCATGCCTCTTTTCTTCCCTATCACCCCACTTTGCCCCTAATTAAGGCCATCAGATTCTTACCCACATTAACAAAACGAACAAGATGGGGATGATTATGATGATGATGGGGTCCTATTGGATTGCGCACAGTTGGAAGAGGCGATGAAAGAGGGAAACGCAATAGCCTATTAATTGGGGAAGAAACATTTCCAAAGGTTACAGACCCACCATTAATCTTCTTCTATTTTCAAGAATCCAAATTCTTCATCCCTTGATTTTTTTTTTTCCCAAAATATGTCACTCTTTGGTTTATAATTTTTTCAAATGGAATTATTGGCTCTGTGGAAATCGGTTGTGCAAGGGATGTTGTGTTTGTGCAGGGGAGGTGGAGACGCCAAGGTTCTGGGTTATGCAGTGGGTTGGGTGGTGATGGGTGTTTAATTGGGTATGGTTTTTGGTATGATACGGTTTACAGAAAAAAAAAATCCAGAAAATCTAGTTCCAAATGAAGAAGAAGGAGAAATTGGTGTAGTTCGGACTCGCCTGTTTTATTTAGCGAGTTCGCTATTTTGTGAACCACTTTTCGACTTCGCTATATTAGAGCAACGAGTGAAGGGTTTTGATCACTGTTGTGCTATTTAGTCTCATTTAAGTTAGTCCCCTCTTTTACCAAACATGGGTTTCCGGTGTTATTTAAGCTAGTCCTATCCAATCCAATCCAAGGAGGTGTACCAAACAGCCCCCAAGAGTTTCGAGACCATGCATATTTCCAATCTCAGTGGGGATGTTACCTATCAATTGATTCCTCGACAAGTTCAAGGTACCCAATAGAATGAGGCTACATATCTCTTGAGGGATTTTACCTCCTAAAATATTTGATGAAAGATCAATAGTCTTTACCAGCATTAGAGTCGTGTTATATACAAATTCTCTTCCTTTAACTGTTAGGATGGTTTGCTCAACATAGTTTTGATCAAGTCCTTCCAAATCATCAACAATGAGAGAAGTCAAATTATTCAAACAGCTGGGAACAGTACCTGAAAAGTTGTTGTGGCTGAGGTCAAGGATGCAAAGGTAGTGAAGATTGCACAATTGTCGGGGAAGATGCCCACTAAGAGAGTTGTTTCGCAATTGTAGCATGTACAACATGGATTTACTTTATCCTACTATCCATGAAGGTAACCTCCCGGATAATTTGTTGCCTCCAACATCGATACTCATCAAAATAGAGCAATTTTGCAAGGAGTCAGGAATTTTACCTCTAAAATTGTTGTTGGTCAGATGTAATTTTTCAAGAAAAGTTAATTCCCCGATTGAACTGGGAATATCACCAGAGAGATTGTTGTCCGCAACATCTACAAACCTTAAGTTCCTCCCCGCACTCCTCCATGCACTAGGGAATTCTCCAGTAAAATGATTGCTTCTTAGGGAAAGAATTACCAAGTTTTCCAAGTTGAAAATAGAAGGTGGAATAGTACCATTCAATTGATTCTCTGAAAGGTGCAAATATGCCAAGTTGGGCATCAGCTGGTCAACAATGGAGGGAATTGGCCCCGAAAATAAATTGCTTTCGAGATCATAGATAATGGCATTACTAGACCAAAGTGGGAGTGGGCCCTCAAATTGATTATGACTCAACATTAAATAACGTAAATTCGGAAATCTCATCAATTGGTTGGACGGAATACTTCCTCGGAATCTGTTATAAGATAAATCCAGCTCTTCGAGTTGGGAAGATAGCTTCAAGAACCATTCATTTGGGAAGGAATTGGAGATGAAAGTTTGAACAAGTGTGACACGTACTAGTTCAGTCTGAGATTGAAGCCATACCCAAAAATCAGGACTTACCCGACAGTTGGAAATCCCAATGGTGTGGAGCTTGAAAGGAGGAACCCAATCATAAGCCACGTTGAAAAGGAGGGAAATGGACATGGTTCCATTTTTCGGTTGTCCATATTCAAGGTTGTACATTAAAATATGTTTCAAGCTCGTGAGATTTATGAAATGGGCTTCCGTTAAAATACCTTCCCATGCATTGTGAGATAGATCTAGTTCAACTAGTTTGGAGAGTTTTCCCAAACTTTTTGGAATGGAGCCATTCATATGATTTCTATTGAGGTCCAATGTTTCCAAGGATGACAAGTTTCCAATAGATTCTGGAATTGAGCCCCAAAAAGAGTTATAAGGAAGGTGGAGATGCTCCAAACTTGTTAACGTTGCTAAGGAGGCCGGAAGATGGCCTTCCAATCCACAATAAGACAAATCTAGTGACCCTAAGACTGTATTATTTGGAAAATGTGACAAACTCTTCAAAAACTCGTCAAGCCCATCACCATCAAAATTGTTCTCCTGAAGACTTAACATCTCTAACTTACCCAAGTTTCCAATGACTCTCGGAATTTGACCTTTGAGGCCCAAATAAGATAAGTCTAGGTATTCTAGAGATTTGAGGCTTGTAAATTCCCTTGGAAGTGTTGGAATATTGAAAGAATTCCAGCCTAGATCAAGTTTAATGAGGCTAGTAAGATTGAAGAGCCAGCTAGAAAAGGAGGAAGTATTGAAATTATTATATGCCAAATCAAGGACCAAAAGTGATGTGAAGTTAATTCTATGTAGTGATAGTGGAAGACTTTCTATTTTGCAAGCAAATAAGTGTAGTTCCAATAAGGAAGGAAGCATGTTAACATCATGCAGCCAATTTTGAACTCCTGTACTACTAAGATTCACTCGTTTGAGACTGAGGTATTTTAAGGAAGAGAGATGAGAAAGCCAATTCAAGTTTTTGGAATGTATTTTGTATGAGTATGTATAATAATAGTCAGAACTGAGGTCAAGATAATTCAAGTTTGACAAATTACCAAGAGAAGGGGGAATCTCTCCCCCAAACGATGTAAAGGAGATATTGAGATACCTAAGAGTTTTAAGCTCCCCAAAAAACTTAGGAATGTGGATCCATTCAAAATTATTCATGCTTAAGTCCAGGTAAGATAAGTGTTTCAAGCTAAGCAAAGAAGGATTTATCTTACCCCCCAAGCAAGACTGGTTATAAGCAACCTCGTCCCACTCTTCATCATGCCAGATATTTGGATATGGATTCCGGAGGTTCATCTTCCCCACATGACCGGTGCGATTGTTGCACAAAACCCCTTCCCACTGGCAGCAATCATGACCCACCCAAGAAGAAAGCCTACCAGACGGATCAGTAAGATCTTGTTTAAAGCTCACAAGTGCTTGCCTTTCTTCCTCAATGCATATTGACTTCACATTAGTGCTTGCAAGTTCGATATCACCAAATAAGCAGAACAAAAGGAGGAAATAGTGAGAAATATTGAGGCGGTAGATATCCATCATAAGAATCAAGTTTTCTCAAGTTTGATGAGCACACAATAAGTGAATTCTTTCATTTATTTATAGAAGGCTAGGAGTGTGTACAAAGATTTTTTTTCGTCAACCAGATGGAGTGAAATGCATTTTCCATCTTCATGTTTCACGCGTTTACGTTTGGTGTGGATTCTGTATTTCTTTTTGGCATGCAGCAAGGCTTTGATGGGTGATGCCGTAAAGACTTTAAATTAGAAGGGTCTCACAGTCTAATAGTGAACAAATGACACCTTGGTAGTGTGTACGTAGAAAACCTCATTCCATTGTTGTATTACCGCTTATATTAAAAAAAAAGGAATACATGTATGAAAAATAAGGTAGATATATTTCAAGAAAATTAAGAAGAAATTTCATATATAAATACAAATTAAGTTCAGAAAAGTCAGAATTGGATCGAGTCTAAAACTTTGTTCTTTTCTATTCTGGCCATGCTTCTGTTTACTTTTATATATGCTGAGTGCAAAAGAAATTAACTCATGATATTATTGAATTTTATTGTATACATACAAAATTTACACATCCTTTTTCTTTTCCTAAATGATGAGCTATAGGATGATTAATTGTGGTCTCCAATGATGTCTGGTTGGCTTATTACTTTTGCATATCATCCCTGATATGGCACAATGAAACCAGCCAAGCAACAAACAAAATCCACATTAAAATTCCAGATATGGCACAATGATTCGAATTGGAGTTAAAATGAATCCGGATGAAAAAGAACTTATAAGTTGAATATCATAAGTGGAGGCTTAACAAAGAGGTATGAGTGACATCTTCAATCAGAAAAGGCTTAATTATGTACATGCCCCCTGTGCTTTTCAACTTGTCTCAGATTACCACATGTGTTTGCAAACGTTTCAAAATACCTCCCAACATTTAAAAAACGGTCTCAAGTTACCCGTTCCATTAGTATTTTTGACGTTCAATTACAAGTTTTGGGCCCCACTTTGTTTTAATTTTTAACCTCTGTGAATAAGGGTTTTTCACTTTCAGAAGAGAGGGGGAATTCGGATCTCCGGCATACCCGCTCCGTCTCTGGGGACATCGCCGGCGGCCTCGCTGTTCACTACTGGAAATCGACTGCGCGAGTTTGCCAAGCTTCTGGAATTGAACTTCGAGTTCGAACCGATTCTCACTCCGGTTCAAGAGCTCGAAGTACTACACCGCGCTGTTTGAGTCGCTGGAGCCGAACATGACCCGAGAATCGCCGGAGAGGCTTCAAGTGGAGAAGCTTTTACTGGGTCGTCGAATTGGCGGCGTGGTTGGGCCGGAGCAACCGGGAACCAAGAGAGAACGGTTCGAAGACAAAGAGCAATGGAAGTATTTGATGGAAAGCTCCGGTTTTGAGCCTGTAGCACTTAGGCATTACTCAGTGAGCCAGGCCAAGATCCTTCTTTGGAACTACAACAATTCTTTGTATTCTCTAATTGAATCTCCACCTGGGTTTCTCTCTTTGGCTTGGAACGAAGTTCCTCTGTTCACTGTTTCATCATGGCGTTAATGGGTTTTGCTTCAATTTGGGAATTGGGTTTTTCACCAGGTCTTTTAATACTGGGTGGAAGCCTATTAGTTTCAGTACGCCATTGACAGTGGTCTTAGTTCAGTGCTTCTTCTTCTTCATAATCAGAAATGGAACTCAAGACTGCCCTAGTGAACTTACAGTTAGTATTTATTTTACTTCAGCATATAAAATCACCTCCACCACCATCACTCTTTTGAGCTTTTTGGGTCACAAATTGCTTGTTAAATTTTGTAGTTTGTTCCTAGTTTTTGATCATTCTCCAACGTTATCATGGTCTTCTCTGGTTTTTTTTGTTTTTTCGGTTGGGGTTTTTCTTACACGTTTGAGACTGAATGACTAATTGTTGAAAAAAAAAAGGGCATTGAAAATCAAATCAAGGGGTAACAAGGTTCTGTTCCCTTTGTTGTCTGTAGTTTCTGTATGTAAATTTGAATCTTCATATTGAATTTAGTTTCTATTTCTTCAGTTCAGCTTCATTCTTTTGTCCAACAAAGATTATTACCGTCAGAAATGGTTAATTGGTGATCTCATTTTTGTTTTTTACATTAAAGCTTGCACCTTTCGAGTATTCTGGCTTTATGGCTGCAAGTTTGGTTTACCTCACGGAGGCTGTGGCTCTGCAATTTATTTCAATGCCTATGCCATCAGGCAGGCATCAGATTTTTGTGACCTACAGCAGCAGTAGCAGTGTGTAATAGATTTCTGACAGTTTTAATTGGCTCATTATCCACCAGGTTGTGTCTGTAAGACTAATTAGGGTTTGATGAAGACCCATTACCTGCGCATGCAAAGCTGTGATGTCTGTAATTGGTCTCTTGATAAAGACGACCTGCTGTAAGTGATCTGCCAGCAGAGATCTTTTTTTCTCCTGCTGCTCACCCAAATACCCTATTTCCTCTCTTCTTTCCTCTCATCTGAAAATGAAAAACCCTTATTCGCAGATGTTAAAGATTAAAACGAAGTGGGGCCCAAAGCTAGTAACGGAACGTCAAAAATATTGACGGAACGGGTAACTTGAGACCCTTTTTTAAACATTGGGGGGTATTTTGAGACGTTTGCAAACACAAGTGGTAATTTGAGAGAAGTTGAAAAGCACAGGGGGCATGTACATAATTAAGCCATAAGAAAATAGTTAGAGGTTTGATATCTAATATTTTCCAAAGAAAAAACACACATATATAGAAAGCATCACTATTTTTATTTCTGTTCAAATCATAATACGCTACTAAACATCACAAAAATTTCCTTTGGAAACGACCCACCTTCAACGCAATTGCTAGTGTCACCTCATCACTATCATTCTCATCAATGCTTATGTTTGGTCCTTGCTGAATGAGTTAATTTTCTAATGTATTTGGATTGTAGAGCCTAAAGGAAGCCAGGACTAATTCAAACTAATAAAGGTGTGGTAGCCAAATAGTAAACAGGACGTGCTCTTACTGGACCCCAAGAAAGACTAATTGTCAAAGGAGCTAGCACATAAAAATCAAACCCATTTTGCAAGTTTGAAAATCCAATCAAATCAGTAGATGGGAGTTAAATGCATTCTCTTGACTCGTTACTATCATTGTCATCAACACTTTATGCATTCTCTCTCTCTCTCTCTCTCTCTCTATACTATACCTTGAAATTACAAAGAGCGTGAGAGACCAACCTACCTTGGCCGATAATGCAGTTTCTGGACTAAACTGTACTTAGTCTACTTTTTGGCTGCTCAAATTGTAATTCCATTTCGGAGAAAGTGGTTAGTTGGACATATGCTAGCCATGCCTCTATGTATTTAATTATATGGTTACTGTTAAGTGTTATGAATAATTATTCCGTTTGTTTCATTGGTTATAATTTTGTTGGATTTCAATTCATTGTACAAAAAGAATGATTATTAGTTCCCCAAATGCATGATTGTCTTAAGGTGTTAAAATGCTTTCATGAAACATGACATTGAACAGTGAACATGCGTACATGAAAAGTTTTCAGCTTCATGTATGTACATGTATATTCATTCAATGCAAGGCCTAGAGAATCCGGGAGTTCTTTAAATATAAGGCAACTACTCATTCAATATTGAGAAAGGGAAGAAAATAACCTAATCTTTAACATGTTATTGTTGTTGCGATAATGATTTTGGAGTTGTTGCTTCGATGAATAATGAATTATCAATTCAGTATTAGATGAATTAATAGATGCATTTAAAGGATAAGACTTTTTATGTGCCCCGTAACTAGTTGTATTTTTTTAGTTATCAATGAAATTTATTCATGCTGTCGTATTTTCTATATTCTTAGTATGTTTGTACTAGGGTTATAAAAAATAATTATTTTGAATTTCTCATGTACGCGGGACTTTGACTTAAAATTTAGCGGCAGATTCAGCTTTTATGTTGTTTTTACCGCTTACTTTATTTGGCAAGAGAAAAAGTTAATAAGTGGAGGGGTAAAGGTTAAAAGGGGAAAGTTAATGGGAACAGAAAGAAATGAAGAAGATCAGCACTCAAAATATCAATGATGTCTGACGGGAGACAGTAAATTTAGGTTGACAGCGGTGCACAAAAATCTGAAGCAAACAGACCAATAATTTAATGGCCTTAATTAGGAAAGTCGTCCAAGTAGGGAGCCCGAATATTATCTGACTTGGCCTGTGAGCTGTGACACAGCCATTTTGGAATTTCAAGCTTTAAATAAATTGAAATCAATTTTTGTTGGTTGGAAACTTTGGAATTGAATTTAAGACTTTAAAAAAAATTTAAAAATCAAAAAATGTTAAAAAATTTTTTTAAAAAAGAAGAAAAGGATTGAGGATAGATAATCAAGATTCCAGGTCCTTAACCCATTTCGCAAGGTTGCAACTTGCAACTCCAATCATGTACACAAAAGCTAGTCCAGTATAGTTTCCATATATAACGTGACAGTTTAAGACCACAAAAAGCTATCAAGTCTCACAATTTTTAGTTTTTTGCCCCCATCAATTTTGACCATTGTGGCCAAAGCTTGCTCTCATCCATCCAGTGGCTCCTTTCTTGGAAAACGACTTACATGCACCGAGTTATATAATCTTTTAGAAGTGGAAATCTTGGATCCAATAAGTCTTTGGCGTGTTGGCTGCGCAAATCTCACGGCCTGGTGTTCCGGGCCGAGGAGATGTGCGTTAACACGTGGCGTCCTTCTTTTGGGTGCGGTGCAGTTGTGCGCGGGCGTGTCAGCACGGTCTACCGTGCTTCGAGATGCGGATGTGGGTGAAGTGGTTAAGTGGTTGTGGTGCGCCTATTTGGACTTGACTTCTAATCAAACGATTGTGGCCGAGAGAGGAACTGATCTCGGCCGTCAGGTTCACGGCCTGAGCTACAAGGCCGTTTAGTGGTGGTGTTGATGGTGGGTTTCGGGCGGTGCTCCAGCGCGTTGCTCAGTGAGCGACGGTCGTATGATATACGGGTGAATGAGCGAATAACAGGGATGGTGCTCCGGTGCCTTGAAAATCAAGGGTCGTATGATATATTGATGGACGGATTTTCCTTACAATCTAACACTACTCCTAGGAAAGCAAGTAAAGATATTGAAAGTGCATTACAGGAAAATATAAGTTGCTTTGTGGGAGGCTTTGGTTTGGTGTTTGAACCCTTTGAATGTAGCTTGAGTCTAGAATTTATAGGAAGAGCTCTTGGATGAGTAATCGAGGCTGAAAATCTGCATGGTAGAGCCTGATCAGAGCAAGTGGGTAGTCCAATCGACATTTGGGATCGTGAAGCATGGTGGTGTGACCCCATGAATCCTGGTAAATCGCGGCCACCTCCCTAATCATGGGTCCTGCGCCTCTGGCCGTGGAGACGCATTAAATGCCCTAGTCTGGTGGGTGGTGGCCTAATCTCTCAAGTTGCAAGAATTCTTGTGAGAATGTCTGCATCTAATCACTCTGTTTCCTGTCGCCAAACCCTGAGGTCAGTCACTTCCCACCTTCCCTCGTGCATTAAATGCTTATTCGTGGCCAGTGGGTTTGCTGCAATAAACAGAGGCACTACTTCATTAAATGAAGCGTGGGACCCTGCTGCCACTTGATGATCTGACTTCAATATCTCTGGCCGTGATTTTGTTCGGCCTCGGCCTCGGCCTTATAATCGCGGCCGAGATGATTATGTCATCGCAACTTTCCTTTTGTTTTTAGGAAGGCCAAACATCTTGGCGAAACGCCGCGTTTTAGTCTCACGAGCAAGTGCTAGGGCCGAGAAAAGGGGCCCCTTCGGTCAGTTCATGGCCGTGATTTATTAGGCACAAACATTGCCCCCACATCCCCGGATTCTTCGGTCTCGGCATGGGTAGGGGCCGAATGGATTCCAGGGGATAGACCCTTTGTATTCCTTCTGAAGTGACTGACAACTGTTGCATTAAATGCGCAGGCCAGTCGGCTCATTTAATGCCCAAGCACGTCGTGCAGGTCATCATTGCCCAGACTTACGCGAGGCGTCGCTTCATTTCGTCAGAGGAAACGACGGCCTCTGGGCTTCCGACACGTCATCGCGCCTTCTGAGCACGCTGTCAGATCGTTACGTCTCTCGAGAGAGCCATGCCTTTTCGTTTCGAATTTTAGTGCCAATATAAAAACCCAAACTTCTTCGTTTCTTCCTTACGCTCTCAGAATTCTCAAACGCCCAAGCTTTGCCAAACACTCTCTCTCAATCCTTCAATCTTTCCAAGCTCTCGAGTTTTCCAGGTTTACCCGTGAATCTTGCCCGTAACCACGACTCACCTTCACTCCTGAGTTTCGACTTTCCAATAACCCACAAATCCTCAGCCTTTTCCTGGTTTTCCTTCAGTGTTCTTCGCGTTCGTTGCCTTTTTCTCTGCACTTTTCTCTCAAACATCCAACCTCGATCTGTTTCAATGGCCTCCAGCACCCCTACATCTGTTGAGGGTTGGTCACAAGCCTTTCAAACTGAGTTCGAGGATATTTGCCGAGAAATCCAGGGCTCAGTTCTGCCTAACATCATCATGCCCTGGACGGATGATGACGGTGCTGCCACTGATTCATGCGTTCTCGGCCCCTCTGTTGATGGCGGAATGCCAGAGAGGCTAGTGGCTCTTTTGAAAAACAACCTGATGGATCTCTCGGCCTTCGACGGGGGGGACTTCCAGGATTGGAACGTTGTCAGGCCGCAGCCCCAATGGCCAACCTCGACCTCGGACTGGGAAAAATGGCTGCCGAGGATGGAGCACTTCTTCGGCCAGCAATGGAAGGATCAGGGTATCTACCACTCTATCAAGCTGTTTGATCGGCTGCTCATCATGGACCGGTCGCTCTTGGCCGCGGCCCTGTGCTTCTGGTCATCGGCCACCAATACCATGAACTTTAGGTTCGGCATGATGACACCGACCGTTCTAGACATGGCCGCTTTATTTGGCCTCTCTCCTCTCGGCGTAAAAGTGAACGCCACCCTTGTTGCTCCTGAGGCAGAAGGGAGTTTTAAAGCTGCGTGGCCCACCCTCATGAGACTCGCTGGGAGCAAGGCGAAGAACATGCTCAACTATTCCAGTTTCTGCAGCAACTTCGGTGTAGAGGACAGCGTCGAGGACGACGCCATCGCCCCCCTCGGCGAAGTTGAGCATGCCGCATTCTTGCTGTACTGGTTGTGCAAGTTTGTGTTCTGCACCCAGGCAAACAAAGTCACCCTGGAGTTTGCCCACCTGGCTGATTATCTTGCGCATGGCGGCCGGTTGGCGCTCGGTCCATTCCTGCTCAGCTACATCTACCGCATACTCCACGACCTCGTCACTGATGGGATGAAGCCGAGGCATGGTGGTCCACTATGGGCCTTCCAGTTCTGGCTGCAAGCTTACTTCCCAGAGCTGAGAGGGGTGGTCAATATTGCTGACACCGAGCCGCTGGCCAACGCATTCGCCCGAGCCCCCAGGAAGCACAATGCCACGACCTTCTGCTACAAATTCTTCTACGGCTTGACCGAGAGGACTGGTATGCAGTTCCGAGTCTGCCTTGCTCGGCCGTTCCCCCTGTTCCTAGCACACGACCTCTCCGTTATTCCCGATGGTGAGACGGAGAACGACCTGAAGGAGATCTGGGGCTCCTTCCTCGTTACGCGCGACCTTCACTGTGGTTTATCCAAGGCCGGGGCCGAGGTTTATCTGCCAAACTTCGTGGCGTGGCAGTTCGGCCTGATCCAGACTGCCCTACTTCCCCCCTTGTCAACCAACCGGCTTTCGTCTTGGAGGGCCGATGTCACCCAGCAGCACAGCGTAGCCGGCATTTCTTTCCAGCTCCAAAAGGGGATGACCTTCCTTACTCATACGACTTGATTGCGTCGTAACGCGTATGACGAGGATGGAAGGGTCTGGTACGAGGAGTGCATCTCGGCCAGATTTATTCGGCCCATTGAAGAGGCCGCGAGGGTGGCTCTGAAGAATGCCGATTGGGACCCCCTCCCCCCCAAGGGCAGCAAAATGAAGAAGGCATCAACTGGGCCTCCTCGACCGAGTACCCTGACCGTGGCCGTACCTAGGGTGACGGCCCCTCCTTCGGCTGGAGCAACGGTCGCGGCTTCAACCGCGGCCCTAATTCCCAGGGCGATGGCCATGGTGGGGGCGCGGAAGACCCTGGCGCATAGGACCGTGCCGTCCCTGCCACAATCACCCGCTCAATCAAGATAGGCCTCACATGCAAACTAGCAAGTATTCCACCCTGTTGCGTCATTCCCAATTCTACACTATCCTTCCGCAGTTCCACCAATAACGAAAGGTAAGCCATTCTAAGATGAGCTAGGCTTCCACTAGTCTTCCTACTCAAAGCATTAGCTACCACATTAGCTTGGCTAGGATGATACTCAATCATGCAATCGTAGTCCTTAATCAACTCCAGCCAATGCCGTTGTCTCAAATTCAACTCCTTCTGAGTGAAAAAGTACGTAAGGCTCTTATGATCAGTGAAGATCTGACATGTCTCACCATACAAGTAATGTCGCCAAATTTTGAAAGCGAACACCACTGCAGCAAGTTCCAAGTCATGGGTAGGATAATTCTGCTCATGCTTCTTGAGTTGCCTTGAGACATAAGCAGTCACTCGATCATGTTGCATCAAAACACATCCTAAGCCTTGTAATGATGCATCACTATAGATCACAAAGTTCCCCGAATTGTCCGGAAGAGCCAAAACAGGTGCGGTGGTTAACCACTTCTTCAGCTCCTGAAAACTCTGTTCACACTCCTCCGTCCACACAAACATAACATCTTTTCTCGTTAACTGTGTAAGAGGTGATGCTATTGAAGAGAACCCTTCCACAAATCGACGATAGTAACCTGCCAACCCCAGGAAACTCCGTACTTCTATCATACTAGTGGGTTGCACCCAATTCACAACAGCTTCTATTTTACGAGGGTCCACATAAATTCCTTCTGCTAATATCACATGTCCAAGGAAGTCCACTCTATCCAACCAAAACTGACACTTACTGAACTTGGCATAAAGCTGCTTCCTTCTCAAAGTTTTCAACACCACTCTCAGATGCTTCTTATGACCCTCCGAAGTTCTAGAATAAACCAAGATGTCGTCTATGAACACAATCACAAATCGATACAAGTAAGGTCGGAACACTCTGTTCATGAGATCCATAAACGCTGCTAGAGCATTCGTCAATCCAAAAGGCATCACTAAGAACTCATAATGGCTGTAACGAGTCCTGAATGCCGTCTTTGGAATATCTTCTTCTCGAACTCTGAGTTGATGGTATCCCGATCTCATATCAATCTTAGAGAAATACTTGGCACCCTTCAATCGATCGAGCAAATCATCAATTCTAGGCAAGGGATATCGGTTACGCACTGTCACCTTGTTCAACTACCTGTAATCGATACATAGTCTCATGGTTTCATCCTTTTTCTTCACAAACAACACTGGTGCACCCCAAGGGGAAACACTAGGTCAGATGAATCCAAGATCAACCAATTCTTTCAATTGAATTTTCAACTCTCTTAACTTTGTCGGTGCCATCCTATAAGGCGCTTGGTAAATTGGATTCATGCTTGGAAGGAGTTCAGTAGTGAACTTGGTTTCTCTCTGAGGAGGCAAACCAGGAAGATCATCCGGAAAGACATCTGGGAAATCTCAAACAATAAAAAAAAAATATGTGTTGTAGCAATAAATTAAACATATGGGTGCTAAAAAAAATCCTTTGTCAAACGACTTCTCTATCCTACATATGTTTATCAAGTGAAACAATTAATTAAATATACGTGAGATGGATACAAAAAAGGTCTTCTGCACCCGGAGGCTAGTGTATATATATATATATACTCCGACTATATACATGTGGAAAATAGTTAGTAAGTTTAATACGACATTAATCATTTGTTTGGGTGCACAATTTAATTTTCAAATTCGCAAGTCAAAGAACGATTATTTTGGTTTTCTTTTTTTGGTCGAATATTGTGTTCTAACTGAAGGGAAACACATATCACACGGGATATGAACAGAAACTTTATATTATTCCTAGAAAAAATAAATTACATTACAAATTGAAGGAGAAAAACATATCACACGGGATATGAACTTCATAAATACTCAAGCATTTTGATTTAAAAAGAACAACTTCTACTTTCCTGTTTTAATCAAAGTTTCCTTTGCAAAGGAGTGGTTTTCACTGCAATTGCTAGTGTTGCTTTATCTTTTTTTGGAAAACCTCGACGGTACAGGTGAAACTTTATTAATCATCAAAATAAAACGGGGGCTTAAAACCTTACCCCTACTACAAGCATCAAAGAGAAGACAATCTTGAATAATATCTTGTGGTTCCTCAAACCACTCTACTTTAGAATCATAAGACAGTGCACTCCGCGCAACAGGGTGCGCTACCTTATTCTCTTGACACCTCGCAAACAAAAAAACTAAACCCATTCTGGTTTGTAACCAGGGTTTTTATATCATCAATAATACTGCCAAAATAGAAATTGTCTTCATTTGTCCAGGCAATACTTGAGATGACTTGCTTAGAATCCCCTTTGAAAATCACTCTTGGCAAACCAAGCGACGCACACATAGTGTTGCCTCATCTTTGATGTCATCAAACCATCGAAAATAAGCGTACCTCCATGACTTCTTCAAAATTAATGTGCCAAAAACACCCCAAAAGCCTACGATAAAACCGAGTGCCATACTTACATAGAACCAGAACTTCTCATTTCCATCTTCATTGTCATTGTCTTTTGGATCCTTGGGAGTAGAATTGCCATCTTCGGAGCACTTGGTTGAAAGAGGAAATCCACAAAGGAATGGGTTGCCCTCATAAATGGATGAATCAGGGAGTGCTTGGAGTTGGTTTCCCAAAGGAATTTCACCACTCAAGTTGTTATAGGAAAAGTTCAAGTTAGACAAGAAGGTCAAGGATGAAAGACTTTGAGGAATCTGTCCTGAAAGGTGGTTGAGTGAGAGATCAAGAGTATCGAGCTGCGACAAGTTTCCGATCTTTGATGGGATGTTTCCACTGAACCGATTCATCGACAAGTTCAAGTTGCGCAATAGAACTAGGCTGCATTTTTCTTGAGGGATTTCACCTTCAAACCCATTTGATGAAAGATCAATGTTTTTTACATTCGCTAGAGAAGTGTTCAATTGGAGTTCTCTTCCTCTCATCACTGTTGTTTGTTGGTCATACTCTAGTTATATACTATAAAAATTGTTATTAAAGATTCTAAGACCAGTTAGATTGTTCAAACACTTGGGGATTGTCCCGGAAAAGCTGTTGTGAGCAAGGTCTAGGATGTGAAGGTAGCCAAGATTGCACAACTGTTGTGGGATATGTCCACTTAAAAAATTGGATCTCAGCCTTAGGGTTGACACCAAGAAAGCAGTTGATCCTATCCATGGAGGTATTTCACCAGTGAACCTATTATTCCCAAGATCAATGTTCCTCAAAGCAGTGCAGGTTTGCAAGGAAAAAGGAATTTCACCCTCGAAATTGTTGTTGTTCATCTTCAACATGAAAAGAGAACCTGAGTCACCCATTGAACTGGGAAGATTGCCTGAGAGATTATTGTATGCAACATCTACAATCATTATATCAGGCAAAAGGCTCCATGCTTGCGGAAATTCTCCTGATAGCTTGTTGTTTCTCAGAGAAAGGATATACAAGTGTTTCATGTTGCAAATGGAAGGTGGAATGGTGCCATGCAAATGATTTTCAGCAACATAAAATGATTCTAATTTTGGAAACTTTTGGTCAAAATTCAATGGAATGGTGCCAGAAAATGAATTAGTTTCAAGCTTAAACCGAACCACATTGTCAGCAGACCAAAGAGGAATTGGTCCATCAAATTGGTTATGACTCAAATCCAAAAGCAGAGCATTTGGGAGTTTCAATTGCAAGGGAAGCATTCCATGGATTTGGTTGGAAGACAAATCCAAATACTCAACTTGGGAAGATAATTTCAGGAACCAATCCTCGGGTATAGAATCTGAGATTCCAGTGGTAGAAAGTTTGACAAAGACAAGTTCAGTTTGGGATTGAAGCCATGCCCCAAAGGCAGGACCTACTTTACAGTTCCCAATGTTAATTTTGTGCAACTTAAAAGGAGGAACCCACTCATAAGACACATTGAAAATGAGAGGAATAGGTAGAGTTGGGTTTGGGATGACTTTGCCTAATGAGAAGTATTTCAATCTTGTGAGATTTGTGAAATGGACTTCTGTTAAAAACCCTTCCCATGAGTTAAAAGAAAGATCTAGGTGAACAAGCTCGGAGAGTTGCCCCAAACTTTTAGGAATGGACCCACTCATGTCATTATTGTAGAGGTTAAGATACTTCAAGTTGTGTAGCATCCCTATAGAGGCAGGCAATTGGCTTTTCAGCTTATTAGAAGACAAATCTAGTGACTCTAATTCACTATTGGGACAACTTGATAAACCACCCAAAAGCTCTTGAATCCCCCCCTCAAATTGGTTATTTGCAAGATTCAATGTCTTTAGATTGCAAAAGTTCCCAAAATTTTTGGGAATTTGACCTGAAAGATCATTCAAAGACAAATCAAGAGCTTCTAGTGATTCGAGGCTTTGAAATTCACTGGGAACTAGACCGCCCAAAAAATTACCGCTTAGATCAAGTTTTTTCAGGCTAGTCAAATAAAAGAACCACTCAGGAAGTGGAAACTTCAAATCATTATATGACATGTCAAGGATCAAAAGTGATGTGAAGTTAACATTTCCCAGTGAGATTGGAAGGCTTTTAATTTGGCATGCGGGTAGGTGCAAATCTAGTAGGGAAGGAAACTTGTTAAAAGCAATTACCAAACTTACCCCTGTGTTGCTGAGGTCCACTCCTTCAAGATTGAGGTATTTTAGGGAAGAGAGATTGGAAAGCCATTTCAAGTTGTTGGAAGGTGATTCAAGTAAAGAGTAGTCAGACTCTTCACTTAGGTCAACATAGTTCAAGTTTGATAGGTTACCAAGATGAGCTGGAATCTCTCCTCCAAATGAAGCATGTGAGATATTGAGATACCTCAAACTTTTGAGCTGACCAAAGAAGGTGGGAATAGGAATCCCTTGAAAATCATTCCTGCTTAGATCTAGGTAGCTCAAATGTTTCAAGCTAAGCAAAGAAGGATTTATCTTACCACCCAAAGAAGAGTTATCCATCTCATCCCACTCTCCATCGAAAACAGAAAGTGTGTATGTGTACATATTTCGGAGATCAATCTTTTCAACATGACCTGTGATTTTTTTGCATGAAATGCCTTTCCATTGACAGCAAGCTTGACCAACCCAAGAAGAAAGCCTCCCAGAAGGATCAATGAGATCTTGTTTGAAGGCGACAAGAGCACGTCTCTCCTCGTCGATGCATGGTTTCGAATTTGGAAGTGCATCACCAAAATGGAGTTTACTAGTGTGTGGATATGAGGAGGCCAAAAAGAAGATGAGGAAATAACGAGCAATGCTGAGGTGATATGTAGGACGGAATAAGTAATTTGTAAAGCTAGCCATTATGGTGCAAAGTTTTCTTTGTTTTGGTGGAGTTGGCTTCTGAGCAGAATAATTGAATTTATAGGAGGTAAAGAACTATTGAAATCATGTCGTCCAGATAAGATTTCATATCTTCAACCATGTGTACTAGATTTACTAATACGCATAAATAAGACTAAAAACCCTTATTAACTATTATACCATTGACCAGGACTCAAGTCAATCATAGCTAATTGTAAATGGAAAGACTTTTGGTAATCAATAAAAATGTGTAAGGAGTGGCCGACACTCTCTTCAAATTAAACTTTTCAACAATTTAATTAATGCAGAATTTGACGTTTCTTTTTCTTTTAAATTACTGTCATTGGGAATAATCAATACCATATCTTTTTTTTCTAAATAATAATACCAATGGTAATATTTAAATAATGTGCTCTGAACCAAGTCAAGAATTAACGGGAAAAAAAAAAAATTGTCCAACTAAGAAAAAGAAATAGCGATATTTCAATTATTACTAAAAGAAGAGTTTAAATAAAATACTATTACCAAAAGATAATGTATTAGTAATCAATATAAAATGATATTATGAAGTGGGCCAAAACGAGTAGTTAGTATCATTTTATATTAACTTATTAAGTTAGAGTGCTACTATTTCCACCCACCTATCCTATTTCCCCATCCACCTTATTTTCAAAATTTTAAAGACAAATTTATTCTTTTGTGAAATGACTTCTAAGGACTTAAGGAAGAAAATGATATTTTAGAAATAATTAAAGGGTAGGGTATTTTAATTTTTTTTTATCTCTTAATCACTAAGCAATTACCCATATATTTTTTTTCCTATGTCCTACTTCTAACCCTAAACCCTGAACCTTCCGTCTTCCTCCTCCTCCCTTCACCCTCCTCTTCTCCTTGGAAATTCCATTATGTCTATTGTTCTCACTGGCGCCACAAATCACATCAATACATTCATCATTCTCTCTCTCCATCAATTCAAGTACTACTGGATAATTCAAAAGCTAATCCTATAGAACCTTATATCCTCTTGAAACCATTTAAAAAATTCAACTAAACTCTTCCTGCAAATCCGAAAAAATCTTTTCTTTCATCGCCACAACAAATATCTCAATAACTTTCCTAGTTGAAGTCTTAAAACAAATCAGTTCATGATATGTTTTATAATTATTATTTATTATATCCCAAACACCCAGAACAATGTAATCATCTAAACCAATTATCTTCATATATAGATCTAGAAAATATAGAAGTCGAGAGAGGCATGAATAATGATGCAGCGGCAGTGAGAAATCCAATACAATTGCCATGGTGAAGAGAGGGAACTGTCATGGGAGAATGAGTGAGCGAGATAGGTTTAGCGGCACCAGTGAGAAATCTGGCGATAATGGAAATTTTGTGGGAAGAGGGTGGGGGAGAAGAAGATAGAGGCAGATGAAAAGGCTTTTATATTGTGGGTGGGAAGATAAGGTGGGTGAGGAAATAGGACAGGTGGGTGGAAATAGCAGCACTCTGAAGTTTATAAGTTATCATTTTATTACGCAGTGGCAGGCGGTTGTATTAACTTATTAACCAATTTGCGCTTCTATTCTATTCAAATTATTTTTTAAAATTTTCTGAAGGACTCCGCCACAGCGTTTCACCCAGAACAGAGTTGTGTATATATGAGTCATCTTCCTTTGGGCTGTGATGCTTCTATCATCTTTTGTCTCTCATCTTCCTTTAGGTGAGCTGCTGCCCAAGAAGTGAAGTTTCCCCGAACAAACTCAACTTAAAATCTTAAATACATAAAATAAATAAAAACTTCTGGTAGAGAAATTGCTAAAGAAACAACATTCTTTCTTTTAGAGATGAGACGCCTCCATAACATTGCTTCTGGAATATTGATGTTCGCCTTTACTAGCATGTACTGCTTACGATAATCTATATATACAAAGCAAAAGGCAGAGAATGGTGAAACATTCAAAATACCAGAAAATGCCCTTGGTTAATGCAAATATTAAGAAATGAAATTATTAATTAAATGAGGATAATATGGTCAATTCACATTTTTTCATATTGAAAAAAAATAAAATTAAAAGAAAATTCATATAATGGCCTATTTTCATGGAACACAACTACCCATTATCTTTTTTAATTTTAAAATAAATTTTTATTTTTTTAAAAAAAGTCTCTCGCAGGCGCGGAAGCGCGTGCAAAGAGGCTAGTTGATATATAATAGAAATACTAATGCAAGTAACACATAACAAAAAGCAAAAAACAAAGAGGGAGACACATCATATATGTATAGTATTAAACATAACAAAATTTCCTTTGCAAACGAGCCACTTTCAATGCAATTGCTAGTGTTATCTTGTCTTTGACATCCTCAATTAACTGAAAATAGGCATACCTACAAGATTTCTTTACCATTAATGTGCCACAAACACCCCAAAAGCCTATGACAAAGCCATATATACCATGCTAACATAGAACCACAACTTATCATTTTCATCTCCATCATTACTATATTTTGCATCTGTAGCAGTAAAAGTCCCAGTCTTCATCCATCTCCTCAACCCATTTTGCAAGTTTGCAAGTCCAATCAGGTACATGGATCGTTAGTGTATTTTCTTGGTATATATTATCTTCCTGTATCATTGCCATTACTGTATCTTCAAGAATTTACAGGATCGTAGGAGGGTGTAAAATCAATCTTGAAATCATTGCTCCAGATTCCAAGTCCCCATCCCATTTTACAAGTTTTCCAAGTCCTCTATGCACAAAGTTAGTGGAGTTTTGCAGGTGTAGCATTACTATATACTTTTACAAACTGCTCTTTGAAATACATAGACTAGAAACATGTCATTTTTTTATATGAAAATATCGAATATATTAGTTATACATTACCAACGTTGGGAAAAAACCAAATACTTCAAATGCTGCATCATGATTAATCATCTGAACTGCAACAGTAATTTTTCTTTTTCTTTTTCCAATCAATATTTTCTTTGCAAACGAGCCAACTTCAGTTGAATTGCCAATGCAACCTTATTTTTGATGTCATCAAAGAATCGAAATAGGCATACCTCCGTGACTCCTTTACAAGTTATGTGCCACAAAAGCCTACGATAAAGCCCAACACCATGCTGACTTAGAATCACAGCTTATCATTTCCATCTGCATTAGTGCCTTTTGCATTGTAGCAGTCAAAGTTTCATCTCCACGGCACTTAGTTGAAAGAGGTTCTCCGCACAGTAACCGGTTGCCGTCATAAATGGATAAAAGGAATTCTACCAGACAAGTTCAAGTGGGACAGGGAAGTTAAAGAAAAAACACTTCGAGGAATTTTTCGAAAAAGGCGATTGGGTGAGAGATCCAAAGTTTCCAGCCATCGAAAGTTCTTTGAAGGAATGTTTCAACTTATTTGACAAGTTCAGGATACTCAATGCAATAAGGCTTGTTATTTCTTCTGGGATTTCACTTTCCAAATTATTTGTTGAAAGATCAATGCTTTTCACCCAGAATAGGGTCTTGTAATATGCAAGTTCTCTTCCTTTTGACGTCAATGTGGTTTACCCAAATTAGCTTTCATAGTAACTCACATTCGAAATACCCTAAACCAAAGAAGTCATATTTTTCAAACACTTGGGAATGGTCCCTAAAAAGTTGTTGTGACTAAGGTCTAGGATGTCAAGCAAGGGAAGATTGCACAACTGATGGGGACATGCCACTTAGAAAGTTGGATCGCAGTCGTAGGAAAAACTACTGATGTTGGCTCACCTAATGGATGCAAAAGGAACGAAGGAAAGGGTCAATCAAAGGGCTGCATGTCACATCCCGGATCGGCTCCACTGTAGCACGATATTGTCTGCTTTGGGCCCCCCTCTCTGCCCTCACAGTTTTGTTTTGGGAATTCACGAGCAACTTCCCAGTGGGTCACCCATCCTGGGATTACTCTAGCCCCAATATATATTAAATTGGAGTCGATCCAACGGCTCGAACATATCGAACCAGGATAACGCCTAATATGCGATATCCGATCGACGATCAAACGATATTCAAATTTATATACGAGCATACCGTTGCGCTCGGGATAATATGAGGATGATTTTAGGACTCAAGGACCAGCCACAAAGTGGCCCGCTCATTGGCAGCAAGTGGGTGCCCAAATCAAATTCCGGCGATTGGAAAAACTCCAAATCGCTGGTCAAGACTTATACTTACATGATCACCACATAGAGTGGAGCAACTTTTGTTCTTGGACCTACCCCAAAAAGTTGACGGAAGTGGCAGGAATCGGAGGCCGAAAACCTGTCAAACTCTTATCTCTTATTTACGTTTCAAAACTCAGAAATTTCTCTAAATACCACAACCAGCAGCTAGAACACTTTGAAAGGATAGAAAAGCATACAAAATTTGAAAGATTTGGTGGCCGGAGGTGTCTGAACGAGCTCCCAAAAGTTTATGAAAAAACTGTCCAAAACCGCCTATTTCGTGGATGTTTCTGGCGACTACGACGGCGGATCGAGGCGACAGAGGGCTGGGGCTGGAAGAGGGAAGTGTGGTGGCCTTTTGGGACTAGTGCCACCCAAAGTGGCCGCGTGTGGTGGAGGTGGTGGAGAGAAGTTGGCTGGAAGAAGAAGGAAAAAAAACGAGGGGGATAGGCTAGTTCGCAGGGGGAGAGAGAGAGAGAGAGAGAAACGGGTTTCTGATTTTTATTTAAAATCCAATTTCGAAATAATTACGATTATGCCACTGAAGGTATTTTGATCGTAACTTTTTCGTTACAACTCCGATTAGAACACTCTGTTCATGAGATCCATAAACGCTACTGGAGCATTCGTCAATCCAAAAGGCATCATTAAGAACTCGTAATGGCCGTAACGAGTCCTGAATGCCGTCTTTGGAATATCTTATTCTCGGACTCTGAGTTGATGGTATCCCGATCTCAAATCAATCTTAGAGAAATACTTGGCACCCTTCAATTGATCGAACAAATCATCAATTCCAAGCAAGGGATATCGGTTACGCACTGTCACCTTGTTCAACTGCCTGTAATCGATACATAGTCTCATGGTTCCATCCTTTTTCTTCACAAACAACATCGGTGAACCCCCAGGGGAAACACTAGGTCGGATGAATCCAAGATCAACCAATTCTTGCAATTGAATCTTCAACTCTCTTAACTCTGTCGATGCCATCCTATAAGGAGTCTGGTAAATTGGATTCGTGCCTGGAAGGAGTTCAATAGTGAACTCAGTTTCTCTCTGAGGAGGCAAACCAGGAAGATCATCCGGGAAATCTCGGACAATAAAAAAATATACGTGTTGTAACAATAAATTAAACATATGGGTGCTAAAAAAATCCTTTGACAAACTATTGTATTTGTCAAACGACTTCTCTATCCTACATATGTTTGTCAAGTGAAACAATTAATTAAATATGCGTGAGATGGATAAAAAAAATGGTCTTATGCACGCAGAGGCTAGTATATATATATACTCCGACTATATACATGTGGAAAATAGTTAGTAAGTTTAATATGACATTAATCATTTGTTTGGGTACATAATTTAAATTTAAAATTCATAAGTAAGAACGATTATTTTGGTGTTCTTTTTTTGGTAGAATATTGTGTTCTAACTAAAGGGAAACACATATCACACGGGATATGAACAAAAACTTTATATTATTCCTAGAAAAAATAAATTACATTACAAATTGAAGGAGAAAAACATATCACACGGGATATGAACTTCATAAATACTCAAGCATTTTGATTTAAAAAGAACAACTTCTACTTTCCTGTTTTAATCAAAGTTTCCTTCGCAAAGGAGCGGTTTTCACTGCAATTGCTAGTGTTGCTTTATCTTTTTTTGAGAGAACCTCGACGGTACGAGGGAAACTTTATTAATCATCAAAATAAAAACTGGGGCTTAAAACCTTACCCCTATTACAAGCATCAAAGTGAAGACAATCTTGAATAATATCTTGTGGTTCCTCAAACCACTCTACTTTAGAATCATGACTCAGTGCACTCCGCGCAACACAGTGCGCTACCTTATTCTCTTGACACCAAGCAAACAAAAAAACTAAACCCATTCTGGTTTGTAACCAGGGTTTTTATATCATCAATAATACTACCAAAATAGAAATGGTCTTAATTTGTCCATGCAATACCTGAGATGACTTGCTTAGAATCCCCTTTGAAAATCACTCCTAGCAAACCAAGCGACGCACACATAGTGTTGCCTTATCTTTGATGTCATCAAACCATCGAAAATAAGCGTACCTCCATGACCTCTTCACAATCAATGTGCCAAAAACACCCCAAAAGCCTACGATAAAACCGAGTGCCATACTTACACAGAACCAAAACTTCTCATTTCCATCTTCATTGTCATTGTCTTTTGGATCCTTGGGAGTAGAATTGCCATCTTCGGAGCACTTGGTTGAAAGAGGAAATCCACAAAGGAATGGGTTGCCCTCATAAATGGATGAATCAGGGAGTGCTTGGAGTTGGTTTCCCAAAGGAATTTCACCACTCAAGTTGTTATAGGACAAGTTCAAGTTAGACAAGAAGGTCAAGGATGAAAGACTTTGAGGAATCTGTCCTGAAAGGTGGTTGAGTGAGAGATCAAGAGTATCGAGCTGGGACAAGTTTCCGATCTTTGATGGGATGTTTCCACTGAACTGATTCATCGACAAGTTCAAGTTGCACAATAGAACGAGGCTACATATTTCTTGAGGGATTTCACCTTCAAACCTATTTGATGAAAGATCAATGTTTTTTACATACGTTAGAGAAGTGTTCAATTGGAGTTCTCTTCCTCTCATCACCGTTGTTTGTTGGTCATACTCTAGATATATATTATAAAAACTGTTATTAAAGATTCTGAGACCAGTTAGATTGTTCAAACACTTGGGGATTGTTCCGGAAAAGTTGTTGTGAGCAATGTCAAGGATGTGAAGGTAGCCAAGATTGCACAACTGTTGTGGGATATGTCCACTTAAAAAATTGGATCTCAGCCTTAGGGTTGACACCAAGAAAGCAGTTGATCCTATCCATGGAGGTATTTCACCAGTGAATCTATTATTCCCAAGATCAATGTTTCTCAAAGCAGTGCAGGTTTGCAAGGAAAAAGGAATTTCACCCTCGAAATTGTTGTTGTTCATCTTCAACATGAAAAGAGAACCTGAGTCACCCATTGAACTAGGAAGATTGCCTGAGAGATTGTTGTATGCAACATCTATAATCATTATATCAGGCAACAGGCTCCATGCTTGTGGAAATTCTCCTGATAGCTTGTTGTTTCTCAGAGAAAGGATATACAAGTGTTTCATGTTGCAAATGGAAGGTGGAATGGTGCCATGCAAATGATTTTCAGCAACATAAAATGATTCTAATTTTGGAAACTTTTGATCAAAATTCAATGGAATGGTGCCAGAAAATGAATTAGTTTCAAGCTTAAACCGAACCACATTGTCACCAGACCAAAGTGGAATTGGTCCATCAAATTGGTTATGACTCAAATCCAAAAGCAGTGCATTTGGGAGTTTCAATTGCAAGGGAAGCATTCCATGGATTTGGTTGGAAGACAAATCCAAATACTCAAGTTGGGAAGATAATTTCATGAACCAATCCTCGGGTATAGAATCTGAGATTCCAGTGGTAGAAAGTTTGACAAAGACAAGTTCAGTTTGAGATTGAAGCCATGCCCCGAAGGTAGGACCTACTTTACAGTTCCCAATGTCAATTTTGTGCAGCTTGAAAGGAGGAACCCACTCATAAGACACATTGAAAATGAGAGGAATAGGTAGTGTAGGGTATGGGGTGTCTTTGCCTAATGCAAAGTATTTCAATCTTGTGAGATTTGTGAAATGGGCTTCTGTTAAAAACCCTTCCCATGAGTTAAAAGATAGATCTAGGTGAACAATCTCGGAGAGTTGCCCCAGACTTTTAGGAATGGACCCACTCATATCATTATTGTAGAGGTTAAGATACTTCAAGTTGTGTAGCATCCCTAGGCCTACTGAGGCAGGCAATTGGCTTTTCAGCTTATTAGAAGACAAATCTAGTGACTCTAATTCACTATTGGGACAACTTGATAAACCACCCAAAAGCTCTTGAATCCCCCCTTCAAATTGGTTATTTGCAAGATTCAATGTCTTTAGATTGCAAAAGTTCCCAAAATTTTTGGGATTTTGACCTGAAAGATCATTCAAAGACAAATCAAGAGCTTCTAGTGATTTGAGGTTTTGAAATTCACTAGGAACTGGACCACCCAAAAAATTTCCACTGAGATCAAGTTTTCTGAGGCTAGTCAGATAAAAAAACCATTCAGGAAGTGGAAACTTCAAATCATTATATGACATGTCAAGGATCAAAAGTGATGTGAAGTTAACATTTCCTAGTGAGATTGGAAGGCTTTTAATTTGGCATGCGGGTAGGTGCAACTCTAGTAGGGAAGGAAACTTGTTAAAAGCAATTACCAAACTTACCCCAGTGTTGCTGAGGTCCACTCCTTCAAGATTGAGGTATTTTAGGGAAGAGAGATTGGAAAGCCATTTCAAGTTGTTTTGAGGTAGTTCAAGCAAAGAGTAGTCAGACTCTTCACTTAGGTCAAGATAGTTCAAGTTTGATAGATTACCAAGATGAGCTGGAATCTCTCCTCCAAATGAAGCATGTGAGATATTGAGATACCTCAAACTTTTGAGCTGACCAAAGAATGTGGGAATGGGAATCCCTTGAAAATCATTCCTGCTTAGATCTAAGTAGCTCAAATGTTTCAAGCTAAGCAAAGAAGGATTTATCTCACCACCCAAAGAAGAGTTCTCCATCTCATCCCACTCTCCATCGAAAACAGAAAGTGTGTATGTGTATGTATTTTGGAGATCAATCTTTTCAATATGACCTGTGATGTTTTTGCATGAAATGCCTTTCCATTGACAGCAAGCTTGACCAACCCAAGAAGAAAGCCTTCCAGAAGGATCAGTGAGATCTTGTTTGAAGGCGAGGAGAGCATGTCTCTCCTTGTCGATGCATGGTTTCGAATTTGGAAGTGCATCACCAAAATGGAGTTTACTAGTGTGTGGATATGAGGAGGCCAAAAAGAAGATGAGGAAATAATGAGCAATGCTGTGGTGATATGTAGGACGGAATAAGTAATTTGTAAAGCTAGCCATTATGGTGCAAAGTTTTCTTTGCTTTGGTGGAGTTGGCTTCTGAGCAGAATAATTGAATTTATAGGAGGTAAAGAACTATTGAAATTATGTCGTCCAGATAAGATTTCATATCTTCAACCATTTGTACTAGATTGACTAATACGCATAAATAAGACTAAAAACCCTTATTAACTATTATACCATTGACCAGGACTCAAGTCAGTCATAGCTAATTGTAAACGGAAAGACTGTTGGTACTCAATAAAAATGTGTAAGGAGTGGCCGGCACTCTCTTCAAATTAAACTTTTCAACAATTTAATTAATGCAGAATTTGACGTTTCTTTCTCTTTTAAATCAAACACTAATAATTAATTAATGTCATTGGCAATAATCAATACCATATGTTTTTTTTGTAAATAATTTTGTTCAATAATACCAATGGTAATGTGCTCTCAACCAAGTCAATAATTAACAATAATAAAAAAAATTGTCCAACTAAGAAAAAAAAAAGCAATACTTCAACTATTACTAAAAGAAGAGTTTAAATAAAATATTATTACCAAAAGATAATGTATTTCTCTGTTTTTGTGTTTTTTTGTTTAATGTGCAATCTGAAATATTTTTTAGAAAAAAAGAAATACAGAAGAAGAGTTTAAATCAAGTAATATAACCAAAAGTCCCCCACGTAAAGGAATATGTATTTGTTTATCTTCGTACGTATGTATTCATATATGAATACTAGCCTCTCCGCACGTGCTTCCACGCCTGCGAGAGGCCTTTTTTTAAAAAAATTTAAATTTATTTTAGAATTTTAAAAAAAAAAATTATTTTTATTTTTGTTTTAAAAAAGATAATGGGTAGTTATTTTCCATAAAAATAGGATCAATTATCCGATTTTTCTTTTAATTTTAATTTTTTTTAATATGAAAAAAATGTGAATTTACCATATTATCCTCATTTAATTAATATTTTCAATTCTTAATGTTTGCATTAACTAATGGCATTTTCTGGTATTTTGAATGTTTCACCATTCTCTGTCTTTTGCTTTATATATATAGATAAAAAACACAAAAGAGGAATTAATTAAATAAAATATTAAATTGGTATCAAAAAGTCCCACGTAATAAAATTGTTGAAGCTACCCGATGTAGGAGACTTTATTTCTTATTAGCTTTCAGATTTCAATATGGTTTTGCTGTTGAGTGGCGGATTTGTATTGTAGGTTTGAGTATGTGTGTTTTTGGTTGCTGAATTAGGGATTTTAATCACTTTGTGGGTTGTGCATGATTCTCCCCAAATCAATTCAACTTGTTGTGTTTGGTCACCAGAGAAGATTTATCCATCTTTGGCATCATAGTGGCTTTGTACTTGTTTATGTTCCTCTTATCAATAAAATAGTATTCTCTTTTATATATATATATATATATAAATATATACAGAGAGCTTCCATTGAGGGATCCCTCAAATAAGTTTATTTGAGGGACACCCCTTGTAGGCCCCACTCCGGATTGCATTTCACTAATCCAAACCGTCTATTTTGTAGATACTCATTCAAAGATCATCCCTACAAAAAATCACTTGAATCCGATATCATTTGACCACTCAATTGTGTTATTGAAATTTGAGTACTTTCTTGATGCACCGTTGTTCGTTGATTTTGTAGGACATAATTGGATATCGAAACGGTTTCCGATTTGTCTAATTTTTTGTAAGGATAATCTATGAATGAAGACCTAAAAAATAAATGGTTTAGATCATTGAGAAAAAAATTGTAGAGTACCCTAAAGGGAGTCCCTCAAATAAAATTATTTGAGGGATCCCTCAATAGAAGGGGACTGTATATATACATATATATATATATATATATATATATATAAAATGATATTATGAAGTGACCAAAACGAGTAGTTAGAGTTGTATTAACTTATTAATGGATCCGCGCTTCTATTCAAATTATTTTTTAAAATTTTCTGAAGGACTCCGCCACTGCGTTTCACCTTCTGTCTCCTATCAAAAGTGTGTACTGATGTCTTCTTGCACCATTACACTACGGGCATGTTTACGTATTAGTAATGGAGAAAGTAAGGAATCAAAGAATTTAGGAATCGGGGAAGTACTGAATTTGTATGGGAAGAATCATTCCCATTTAGCTGTTTACTAAACATATGAAATTAGCAAAGGAATGGGGTTGATTTCCATTGTTATTGTTTACTAATTTTCATGAATCAGAATCCAAATCAATTTGATTACTAAAATGCCCTGCACATTTTCACCACAACACATATATAATTCTCAAATTGGCTAAGGAGACCAAACTAATCCTGCAGCAAACCAATAAGGCGGTGTAAACATGACAAATTAATATGCTGAACAAGATGAACAGCAAGAGCCCAGTTCAATGATAATGTTAATAACACCTTTGTCCAGAGCCAATTTCAAACGAAAAAATAAACTCCAATAAATATATATCTTTCACCTACGTAACTAGTAAACAATCAAATAATAATAACTTGCATAATCTTCATACGATTAAATACATAATCTTCATACTACCAAAAAAAGAGATATATAATCTCCACAAAAGTCATTCACCCATTACTCATCAATCAAAATCACTGTAAGCCATGCTCCATAAGATTAATACATAATCTTTTTTTTCTTCATTAGTCATGGTAAAGAAGACCCTCTACAAACCGTACTTTGTTTTGCGATGAATGTGAAGACATAAGATAGAAGAAGAAGAAGATAGATATATACAGGGACGGACCCACAGTGGGGTCAATGGGGTCAAACGACCCTACGGAGTCCATGAAGTTAAGGTAGAAGGTCCCCTTTAATGGCTATGTGACCCCATGAATGGATGAAGAAGGAGAAGGTAGTTGGTCTGAGGAAGAAGAAGGTCCAGCGTTTCTGTTTTTTTTTAAAACACGCTGGCCAAAACGACGTCGTTTTGGCCCAGCGTATAATTTTTTTTTTTAAAACACGCTGGCCAAAACGACGTCGTTTTGGTCCAGCCCAGCTATTTTTTTTTAAAAAAACCGCTGGCCAAAGCGGCGTCGTTTTGGCACAGCCCCAGCGAATTTTTTTTTTAAAAGACCTGGCCAAAACGACGTCGTTTTGGTCCAGGTCTTTAAAAAAAAAAATTAGAACAGATTGCAGATACCCTCTCGACTTCAGCCTCTCCAAAACACCCATTCCTAAACCCTCAAACCTAAATCCCCAATCTCCACCCCCCCAAACCTTTAACCCTCTCCCCCACAAGACCCAGCTCCTCCATTGCTGCCGCTGCCATCAGTGCCGCCGCCTCCAAAAGCTTGCCTTAGCTTCCACTAACTCACAATTCAAGGTAAATTCTAACTCTAAACCTAAATTACTTGAATTGAAATTGAATTTATGATTGTATTATATTGTTTTGATTTATTGGATGTTTCATTTATGGATTATTTGTGGTTAATTGGTATAAATTTGGTGTTCTCTTAATTGATTTTAGTTATTGGTTTGATTTATTGGATATTTCATTTATGAATTTTTTGTGGTTAATTGGTATAAATTTGGTGTTCTCTTAATTGATTTTAGTTATTGTTTTGATTTATTGGATGTTTCATTTATGAATTTTTTGTGGTTAATTGGTATAAATTTGGTTTTTCTTAATTGATTTTAGTTATTATTTTGATTAATTTATGTAGAATTATGGAAAGATTTTTTAAGAGAAAGTCATCATCGGTTAGTTCGGATAATGTGGGTAGTTCAAGAACTGCAAGTTCAAGACAAAGTGAGTCAGATGATGTTTTGGCTAATCTACAGGCTGACCCTGGACTAAGAATTCGTATGATTGAGTATGATACTAATATTAGAGATGAGGTTCGAAGAGCATATCTACAAAAAGGACCTTGTCAACCTAGAGGTCATTCTTTCCCACAAAGTAATATCTCCGGAATTAATCGACGCTTCATTCCCCAATGGTTTGATGAATTTGATTGGTTGGAGTATAGTGTATCTAAAGATGCTGCATTTTGTCTTTATTGCTATCTCTTTAAATCCAATTTTGAACAAATGGGTAGTGAAGCCTTCACTGGAGCAGGGTTTAAGAATTGGAAGAAAGGGAGAGAAAGAATGAAGGTGCATGTTGGACCGGTTGGTAGTGTTCATAATAAAGCTAGAAAAGCTGCTACAAATTTGATGAATCAAAATACACATATTGAAACGGCTGTGAGCAAACACTCCGAGCAAGCTCGTGTGGCATATCGAAGATGCTTAATTGCATCAATCAAGTGCACTAAGTTTCTATTGAGACAAGGTCTTTCTTTTCGTGGAAATGATGAAAGTGCCACTTCAAGCAATAGGGGAAATTACTTGGAGCTATTGCAATTCCTTGCAGACAATGATGAGAAAGTTAAAGAAGTTGTATTGGAAAATGCTCCGGGCAATCTCAAGTTAGTAGCTCCAAAGATTCAAAAAGATATTGTCAATGCATGTGCGGGGGAAACACTTGATGTTATCATGAGTGGTTTAAAAGATAGATTCTTTTCTATATTGGTGGATGAAGCACGTGATATTTCTGTGAAAGAGCAAATGGCTATGGTGTTGCGTTATGTGGATGACAAAGGGCATGTAATTGAAAGGTTTGTGGGGGTTCAACATGTTACCGACACCACTTCAAGTTCACTAAAGGATGCCATTGACATATTCTTTTCTTCCAATGGTTTGAGCTTTTCCAAGTTACGAGGACAAGGTTATGATGGAGCTAGCAATATGAGAGGCGAGTTGAATGGCCTTAAAACAAAGATTTTGAGAGAACAACCTTGTGCATACTATGTTCATTGCTTTGCTCATCAACTTCAACTAGCACTTGTTGCCGTAGCAAAGAAGAATATTGATATTGCCTCTTTCTTCGCAACCACTAATAGTGTGGTTAACCATGTTGGAGCATCTTGTAAGCGGCGTGATGCACTTAGAGCACAACTCCAAGAAGAACTTGTGATAGCTTTTGAAAATGATTGTCTTATAACGGGGCGAGGTTTGCATCAAGAAACAAGTCTCAAACGTGCCGGTGACACACGATGGAGCTCACATTACGGTACCATTATTAGCATCATTTCCATGTTTTCATCTGTGATTCATGTGCTTCAAATGATTATTGATGATAATCCCAATGATAGTGCCGGTGAAGCAAATAAGATTCAAAGGGAAATGTTTACTTTTCAGTTTGTGTTTCACTTATTCTTAATGAAAGCTATATTGGGACTCACAAATGATGTGTCACAAGCATTGCAAAAGAAAGATCAAGAAATTGTGAATGCAATGGCTTTGGTGAAATCATGCAAGGAAAGGCTACATTGGATGAGGAATAATGGGTTTGATGCATTGGTTGAAGAGGTGTCTTCATTTTGTGACAAACATCATATTGATGTTCCTAACATGGATGAGGCATTCCTACTTCCAGGGAGGTCAAGGCGTAATGCTCCAATAAAGACAAATCGTCATCATTATCGTGTGGAGCTCTTTATTTATGTCATTGATGAGCAACTTACGGAGTTAGATGATCGTTTTAATAAGGTAAATACTGAGTTGCTTATTTGTTTGGCATGTTTGAGTCCGAATGATTCATTTGAAGCTTTTGATAAACAAAAGCTACTTCGTCTTGCTCAATTTTATCCTCAAGACTTTTCGGATGGGGATCTTTTGGCACTTGAAGATCAACTTGAGCTTTATATTCATTATGTGCGTTCGAGTAGTGATTTCTCTGACTTGCAAGGGATTGGTGATCTTGCAAAAAAAATGGTGGAGACAAGGATGCATCTAGCATTCAATTATGTATATTTGCTTATTACATTGGCTCTAGTTTTACCGGTTGCTACTGCTTCAGTCGAGAGGGCATTTTCCGTCATGAATATTATCAAAGGTCCACTTCGGAACAAAATGGGAGATCAATGGTTGAGTGATAGTTTACTTGTTTACGTTGAGAAGGATGTTTTTGATTGTATTGAAAATGAAGCTATAATGCTACGTTTTCAAAATATGAAACCTCGTCGTGGCCAATTGTAATTTGTAATGTTGTTTTTTACATGAATTATGAATCAATGTACTATAGTTTCATTTTCAATGTTATTTTAATCTTTAAAAAAAATTTGAACTTTTACACTATGACCCTACGAGCTAAGAATCCTGGGTCCGTCCCTGGATATATAGATAGATAGATAGAATAACTTACATAGCACAAGGCATTATTGTTGCTTTTGGGAGGCTGTGTTTGCAACGCTAACGTGAAAAAGAAGTTGGAGCGTCTTTGAACTTCTTGGCTTGAGTTTTTTTTATTTTTAGGGTTTGGGGTGTTTCGGAATTATGGTAAAGTGGTAGGGGTATTTTTGGAAGTTATTAAGGGAAAACATGAATGGGAATCGTATTGACTACCCCCCTCTAGTTGATCTCATACCTAATTTTGAGGGGATGTGATTACGGATTTTGAGGTGGGGCCTACTTATTTTTTCATTCCTGATTGCAAGTAAACGCAGGGGAAGTCAGGAATGGAAATCATTCCCTTTCCTTCCATACCCATTACTGATACGTAAACATGCCCTACATCTCTTAAACTGAAAGACTATTTAGGTGAGCTGCTGCCCAAGAAGTGAAGTTTCCTGAACAAACTCAACTTAAAAAATCTTAAATACAAAAAATAAATAAAAACTTCAGGTAGAAAAATTGCTAAAGAAACCACATTCTCTCTTCTAGATATCAGACGCCTCCGTAACATTGCTCCTGGAATATTAATGTTCGTCTTTACTAGTATGTACTGCTTACGATAATTGATATATAATAGCAATACTAATGCAAGTAACACATAACAAAAAGCCAAAAACAAAACAAAACAAACAAACAAAAACAAGGAGGGAAGCACATCGTATATATATATATATATAGTATATTAAACATCACAAAATTTCCTTTGCAAATGAGCCACTTTCAATGCAATTGGCTAGCGTTACCCTGTCTTTGACATCATCAATTAACCGAAAATAGGCAAACCTACATGATTTCTTTACCATTAATGTGCCGCAAACACCCCAAAAGCCTATAACAAAGCCAAATATACCATGCTAACATAGAACCACAACTTATCATTTTCACCTCCATCATTACTATATTTTGCATCTGCAGCAGTAAAAGTCCCAGTCTTCATCCATCTCCTCAACCCATTTTGCAAGTTTGCAAGTCCAATCAGGTACATGGATCGTTAGTGTATTTTTTGGTATAATTATCTTCCTGTATCATTACCATTACTTTATCTTCAAGAATTTACAGGATGGTAGGAGGGTGTAAAATCAATCTTGAAATCATTGCTCCGGATTCCAAGTCCCCATCCCATTTTACAAGTTTTCCAAGTCCTCTATGCACAAAGGTAGTGGAGTTTTGCAGGAGTAGCATTACAATATACTTTTACAAACTGCTCTTTGAAATACGTAGACTAGAAACATGTCATTTTTTTATATGAAAATATCGAAAATATTAGTTATACATTACCAACGTTGGGAAAAAGCCAAATACATCAAATGCTGCATCATGATTAATCATCTGAACTGCAACAGTAATTTTTCTTTTCTTTTTCCGATCAATATTTTCTTTGCAAACGAGCCAACTTCAGTTGAATAGCCAATGCAACCTTATTTTTGATGTCATCAAAGAATCGAAATAGGCATACCTTCATGACTCCTTTACAAGTAATGTGCCACAAACACCCCAAAAGCCTATGATAAAGCCCAACACCAAGCTGACATAGAATCACAGCTTATCATTTCCATCTGCATTAGTGCCTTTTGCATTGTAGCAGTTAAAGTTTCATCTCCACGGCACTTAGTTGAAAGAGGTTCTCCGCACAGTAACCGGTTGCCGTCATAAATAGACAAAGGAATTCTACTAGACAAGTTCAAGTGGGACAAGGAAGTTTAAGAAAAAACACTTCGAGGAATTTTTCGAAAAAGGCGATTGGGTGAGAGATCCAAAGTTTCCAGCCATCATAAGTTCTTTGAAGGAATGTTTCCACTTATTTGACAAGTTCAAGATACTCAATGCAATAAGGCTTGTTATTTCTTCTGGGATTTCACTTTCCAAATTATTTGATGAAAAGATCAATGCTTTTCACCCAGAACAGGGTCTTGTTATATGCAAGTTCTCTTCCTTTTGACGTCAACGTGGTTTACCCAAATTAGCTTTCATAGTAACTCACATTCGAAATACCATAAACCAAAGAAGTCATATTTTTCAAACACTTGGGAATGGTCCCTAAAAAGTTGTTGTGACTAAGGTCTAGGATGTCAAGCAAGGGAATATTGCACAACTGATGGGGACATGCCAACTTAGAAAGTTGGATCGCAGCCGTAGGAAAAACTATTGATGTTGGCTCACCTAATGGATGCAAAAGGAACGAAGAAAAGGGTCAATCAAAGGGCTGCATGTCACATCCTGGATCGGCTCCGCTGTAGCACGATATTATCAGCTTTGGGCCCCCTCATCTGCCCTCACGGTTTTGTTTCTGGGAACTCACGAGCAACTTCCCAGTGGGTCACCCATCCTGAGATTACTCTAGCCCCAACATATATTAAATTGGAGTCGATCCAACGGCCCGAACATATCGAACCAGGATAACGCCTAATATGCGATATCCAATTGATGATCAAACGATATTCAAATTTATATACGAGCATACCGTTGCACTTGGGACAATATGAGGATGATTTTAGGACTCAAGGACCAGCCACAAAGTGGCCCACTCATTGGCAGCGAGTGGGTGCCCAAATCAAATTCCGGCGATCGGACAAACTCCAAACTGCTAGTCAAGACTTATACTTACACGATCACCACATGGAGTGGAGCAACTTTTGTTCTTGGGCCTACCCCAAAAAGTTGACGGAAGTGGCAGGAATCGGAGGCCGAAAACCTGTCAAACTCTTATCTCTTATTTACGTTTCAAAACTCAGAAATTTCTCTAAATACCACAACCAGCAGCTAGAACACTTCAAAAGGATAGAAAAGCATACCAAATTCGAAAGATTTGGTGGCCAGAGGTGTCTGAACGAGCTCCCGAAAGTTTACGAAAAAACTGTCCAAAACCGCCTGTTTCGTGGCTGTTTCCGACAACTTCGACGGCGGATCGAGGTGGCAGAGGGCTGGGGCTGGAAGAGGGAAGTGTGGTGGCCTTTTGGGACCGGTGCCGCCCTAAGTGGCCACGTGTGGTAGAGGCGGTGGAGGAGAGAAGTTGGCTGGAAGAAGAAGGAAAAAAAACAAGGGGGATAGGCTGGTTCGTAGGGGGAGAGAGAGAGAGAGAGAGAGAGAAATGGGTTTCTGATTTTTATTTAAAATCCAACTTCGAAATAGTTACGATTATGGCACTGAATGTATTTTGATCGTCACTTTTTCGTTACAACTCTGATTCGAGCTCACTACGTGTCTACGGAATCATCTTGATATGATCTACGTAAAAATATCACTCACTGCCCCAAAATCCACCCAGCTTAAAAAGTGACCAATTTACCCTTACTCTTAGGGCAAAATTGTAAATTCAAAATTCATGAAATTAATTTCAATTCCCAATTCATTTTATTTTGGGTCGGGATGTTACAACCTACCCTCCTTATAAAAGTTTCATCCTCGAAATTCACATACCTGTCAGTTGAATAGATAAGGGTACTTGGCCCGTATCTACGCCTCGGGCTCCCAAGTAGCTTCTTCAACAGTCTGACTCCTCCACAACACTTTCACTACTGGAATGGATCTGGAGCGCAACACTTGTTCTTTCATATCTAGAATTTGTAAGGGTTGCTACTCATATGTCAAATCTTCTCTCAACTCCACGGGTTGTTGTTCCAAGATATGAGAAGGATCGGGCATGTACTTCCGTAACATGGATACATGAAATACGTCATGGATCCGAGATAGTTTTGAAGGTAATGCAAGTGTGTAGGCAACTGGTCTGATGTGTTTCGTAATCTCATAAGGTCCGATATAACGAAGGCTTAACTTCCCACGTTTACCAAACCTTATCACACCTTTCCAAGGAGATAGCTTCAATAATACCCAATCCCTAACTGCAAACTCAAGATCCTTGGACCTATTGTCCGCATAACTCTTCTGTCTGTCTTGTGCGGTCTTAAGCTTTTCTCGAATCATTTTTACTTGCTCAGTTGTCGCTTGGATACTTTCTATTTTTTTCACTTTCCTGTCACCCACCTCATTCCAACAAATAGGAGTTCTACACTGTCTCCCATATAAAGCCTCATACAAAGCCATCTCAATGCTCGAATGATAACTATTATTATACGCAAACTTCACCAAGGCAAGGTGAGTATCCCAACTATCTTTCAACTGTAACACACAAGATCTCAACATGTCTTCCAAATTCTGAATGGTTCTTTCTGACTATCCATCGGTCTGTGGGTGGAAAGCAGTACTAAAACGTAACTTGGTACCCATAGCCTCATGTAAACACTTCCAGAAGCGAGAGGTGAACCTAGCATCCCTGTTCGACAAAATGGACATGGATGCTCCATGCAACCTTACTATTTCATCCACAAAGAGCTTAGCCAGCTTTGACAAGGAATAGGTTTCTTTTATAGGTAATAAGTGGGCAAATTTGGTGAGTCGGTCAACTATCACCCAAATTCCGTCATACCCTCTTGCAATATGTGGAAGTTTGAAAACAAAGTCCATTGTAATATCAGAAGTGGTTGCATGAGTCCAAAAGGTCTCTGTCGCTCCGCTTTCACTGTTTGGCAAATCAAACACCTACTCACATACTTAGCAATGTCACCCTTCAGATGCAGCCATGAGTAGTACTCTCGTAGTGTCCGATACATCTTAGTACTACCTGGATGCATAGAATAAGTTGAATAGTGAGCTTCCTCTATGATTTCTCTCTTCAAATTGTCATTCTTGGGTATACAAAGGCGAGTTCCAATCACCAAGGCTCCGTCTTTTCTTATTGCATAATCCTTCCGTATACCATTCTCTACTTCCAAATGTAATCATACAGAGAGTAGGATCCTCAAATTAAGCCGCAATCACCCGCTCAATCAAGAGAGGCCTTACATGCAAACTAGCAAGTATTCCACCCTATTGACTCATTCCTATTTCTACACTATCCTTCTGCAATTCCACCAATAACGGAAGGTAAGCCATTCTGAGATGAGCTAGGCTTCCACTAGTCTTCCTACTTAAAGCATCAGCTACCACATTAGCTCGGCCAGGATGATACTCAATCATGCAATCATAGTCCTTGATCAACTCCAGCCAACGCCGTTGTCTCAAATTTAACTCCTTTTGGGTGAAAAAGTACTTGAGGCTCTTATGATCAGTGAAGATCTGACACATCTCACCATACAAGTAGTGTCGCCAAATTTTGAGAGCAAACACCACTCAAGTTCCAAGTCGTGAGTAGGATAATTCTGCTCATGTTTCTTGAGTTGCCTCAAGGCATAAGCAATCACTCGATCATGTTGCATGAAAACACATCCCAAGCCTTGTAATGATGCATCACTATAGATCACAAAGTTCCCCGAATTGTACGGAAGAGCCAAAACAGGTGCGGTGGTTAACCGCATATTCAGCTCCTAAAAACTCTGTTCACACCCGTCCACACAAACTTAACATCTTTTCTCGTTCACCATGTAAGAGGTGATGCTATTGAAGAGAACCCTTCCACAAATCGACGATAGTAACCTGCCAACCCTAGGAAACTTCGTACTTCTGTCACACTAGTGGGTTGCACCCAAGGAATGAAATGTCGATATTATCACCGATATTTCAGCGATAATATCGTTATTTGTGGCTGCCGATATTTTGACCCAGAAACATGAAAAGTGCTGAAAATCTTCTTCTCACGCATGGAGGGATTCGAACCCCTGCCTTTGTGAGAAGTTCTCAGCACCTTATCCAACTCAGCTGCGTACGTGTTTATGATTATATTTTCGGCTGGTAATATTTATAACGTCTTTAAAATGTCTGTAAGCTAATATTTATTATATAGAATAAATTTCTATATTGAAAAAGACACCAAAGGGATTCGAACCCCTCCCATTTTACTCCTTCAACACCTTAACCACCATATCACTTATGTTTTTGTGAAAATATGCTAAAATATTTATATATATACATGGTTTTGTTTTGAATTTTTTTTGCAAGGAACAAATTATTTTGAATTCTTTTGACCATTCCTTTTCAAGTTTGTACTTTTGATTATGGTGTGTTTAATCTTTTTTCATTAATTATTACATATTTTCTACACTCGCAGTGTTTGCCAGCTCGCTATATAATCAACTTAAATCAGTTAAATCCATCATGCAATGCATTTCCTTCCAATTTTTTATGATAAACTAATAGATAATTGACTAAATAAACATCCTG
This sequence comes from Prunus kanzakura, assembly GCA_020521455.1. NCBI lineage: Eukaryota > Viridiplantae > Streptophyta > Magnoliopsida > Rosales > Rosaceae > Prunus > Prunus kanzakura. Next base: position 236,756 of record BPUM01000194.1, read on the forward strand.
CAAAGTTTCAATAAAAATTTCCAAGTTTTTCTTACAATTTCCGTGGTTTTTATTCAATTTTTATCAATTTCGATAATATCCCGATATTTCCATCGAAATTTCCGTGTTTTTGGCCTACCGATATTTCCGATAATTTAGACCTTGGTTGCACCCAATTCACAACAACTTTTGTTTTACAAGGGTCCACATAGATTCCTTCTGCTGATATCACATGTCCAAGGAAGTCCACCCTATCCAACCAAAACTGACACTTACTGAACTTGGCATAAAGCTGCTTCCTTCTCAAAGTCTTCAACACCACCCTCAAATGGTTCTTATGACCCTCCAAAGTTCTGGAATAAACCAAGATGTCGTCTACGAACACAATCACAAAGTGATCCAAGTAAGGACGAAACACTCTGTTCATGAGATCCATAAACGCTGCTGGAGCATTCGTTAATCCAAAAGGCATCACTAAGAACTCATAATGGCCGTAACGAGTCCTGAATGCCGTCTTTGGAATATCTTCTTCTCGGACTCTGAGTTGATGGTATCCCGATCTCAGATCAATCTTAGAGAAATACTTGGCACCCTTCAATTGATCAAACAAATCATCAATTCCAAGCAAGGGATATTGGTTACGCACTGTCACCTTGTTCAACTGTTTGTAATCGATACATAGTCTCATGGTTCCATCCTTTTTCTTCACAAACAACACCGGTGCACCCCAAGGGGAAACACTGGGTCGGATAAATCCAAGATCAACCAATTCTTGCAATTGAATCTTCAACTCTCTTAACTTTGTCAGTGCCATCCTATAAGGAGCTTGGTATATTGGATTCGTGCCTAAAAGGAGTTCAATAATGAACTCGGTTTCTCTCTGAGGAGGCAAACCAGGAAGATCATCCGGGAAATCTCGGACAATGAAAAAATATACATGTTGTAACAATAAATTAAACATATGGGTGCTAAAAAAATCCTTTGACAAACTATTGTATTTGTCAAACGACTTCTCTATCCTACATATGTTTGTCAAGTGAAACAATTAATTAAATATACATGAGATGGATAAAAACAAAAAGGTCTTCTACACGCAGAGGCTAGTATATATGTATATACTCCGACTATATACATGTGGAAAATAGTTAGTAAGTTTAATATGACATTAATCATTTGTTTGGGCGCACAATTTAAATTTAAAATTCATAAGTCAAAGAACGATTATTTTGGTGTTCTTTTTTTGATCGAATATTGTGTTCTAACTAAAGGGAAACACATATCACACGGGATATGAACAAAAACTTCATATTATTCCTCGATTACAAATTGAAGGAGAAAAACATATCATACGGGATATGAACTTCATAAATACTCAAGCATTTTGATTAAAAAAGAACAACTTCTACTTTCCTGTTTTAATCAAAGTTTCCTTTGCAAAGGAGCGGTTTTCACTGCAATTACTAGTGTTGCTTTATCTTTTTTTGAGAGAACCTCGACGGTATAAGGGAAACTTTATTAATCATCAAAATAAAAACGGGGGCTTAAAACCTTACCCCTATTACAAGCATCAAAGAGAAGACAATCTTGAATAATATCTTGTGGTTCCTCAAACCACTCTACTTTAGAATCATAACATAGTGCACTCCGCGCAACACAGTACGCTACCTTATTCTCTTGACACCAAGCAAACAAAAAAACTAAACCCATTCTGGTTTGTAATCAGGGTTTTTATATCATCAATAGTGCTACCAAAATAGAAATGGTCTTCATTTGTCCATGCAATACCTGAGATGACTTGCTTAGAATCCCCTTTGAAAATCACTCCTGGCAAACCAAGCGACGCACACATAGTGTTGCCTTATCTTTGATGTCATCAAACCATCGAAAATAAGCGTACCTCCATGACTTCTTCACAATTAATGTGCCACAAACACCCCAAAAGCCTACGATAAAACCGAGTGCCATACTTACACAGAACCAGAACTTCTCATTTCCATCTTCATTGTCATTGTCTTTTGGATCCTTGGGAGTAGAATTGCCATCTTCGGAGCACTTGGTTGAAAGAGGAAATCCACAAAGGAATGGGTTGCCCTCATAAATGGATGAATCAGGGAGTGCTTGGAGTTGGTTTCCCAAAGGAATTTCACCACTCAAGTTGTTATAGGACAAGTTCAAGTTAGACAAGAAGGTCAAGGATGAAAGACTTTGAGGAATTTGTCCTGAAAGGTGGTTGAGTGAGAGATCAAGAGTATCGAGCTGCGACAAGTTTCCGATGTTTGATGGGATGTTTCCACTAAACTGATTCATCGACAAGTTCAAGTTGCGCAATAGAACGAGGCTGCATATTTCTTGGGGGATTTCACCTTCAAACCTATTTGATGAAAGATCAATGTTTTTTACATACGCTAGAGAAGTGTTCAATTGGAGTTCTCTTCCTCTCATCACCGTTGTTTGTTGGTCATACTCTAGATATATATTATAAAAACTGTCATTAAAGATTCTTAGACCAGTGAGATTGTTCAAACACTTGGGGATTGTCCCAGAAAAGTTGTTGTGAGCAAGGTCTAGGATGTGAAGGTAGCCAAGATTGCACAATTGTTTTGGGATATGTCCACTTAAAAAATTGGATCTCAGCCGTAGGGTTGACACCGAGAAAGCAGTTGATCCTATCCATGGAGGTATTTGACCAGTGAATCTATTATCCCCAAGATCAATATTCCTCAAAGAAGTGCAGGTTTGCAACGAAAAAGGAATTTCACCCTCGAAATTGTTGTTGTTCATCTTCAACATGAAAAGAGTACCTGAGTCACCCATTGAACTGGGAAGATTGCCTGAGAGATTGTTGTATGCAACATCTACAATCAGTATGTTAAGCAACAGGCTCCATGCTTGTGGAAATTCTCCTGATAGCTTGTTGTTTCTCAGAGAAAGGATTAACAAGCGTTTCATGTTGCAAATGGAAGTTGGAATGGTGCCATGCAAATGATTTTCAGCAAGGTAAAATGATTCCAATTTTGGAAACTTTTGGTCCAAATTCAATGGAATTGGGCCTAAAAATGAATTGGTTTCAAGCTTAAACCGAACCACATTGTCACCAGACCAAAGTGGAATTGACCCATCAAATTGGTTATGACTCAAATCCAAAAGCACGGCATTTGGGAATTTCAATTGCAATGGGAGCTTTCCATGGATTTGGTTGTAAGACAAATCCAAATACTCAACTTGGGAAGATATTTTCATGAACCAATCCTCTGGTATAGAATCTGAGATTCCAGCGGCACGAAGTTTGACAAAGACAAGGTCAGTTTGAGATTGAAGCCATGACCCAAAGGCAGGACCTACTTTACAGTTCCCAATGTTGATTGTGTGAAGCATGAAAGGAGGAACCCAATTGTCAGACACCTTAAAACTGAGGGGAATAGACTTATTTGGGTATGGATCCACTCTACCCAATGCAATGTATTCCAATCTTGTGAGATTTATGAAATGGGCTTCAGTTAAAAACCCTTCCCATGGGTTAAAAGATAGATCTAGGTGAACTAGCTCAGAGAGTTGCCCCAAACTTTCAGGAATAGACCCACTCATATCATTCATGTAGAGTTTAAGATAATTCAACTTGTGTAGAATCCCTATTGAGGCAAGCAATTGGCTTTTCAGCTTATTAGAAGACAAATCTAGTGACTCTAACTCACTATTGGGACAACTTGATAAACCACCCAAAAGCTCTTGAATCCCCCCTTCAAATTGGTTATTTGCAAGATTCAATGTCTTTAGATTGCAAAAGCTCCCGAAGAATTTGGGAATTTGACCTGCAAGATCATTAAAAGATAAATCAAGGGCTTCTAGTGATTGGAGGCTTTCAAATTCACTGGGAACTGGACCACCCAAAAAATTACCACTTAGATCAAGTTTTTTGAGGCTAGACAGATCAAAGAACCACTCAGGAAATGGAAACTTCAAATCATTATAAGACATGTCAAGGATCAAAAGTGATGTGAAGCTAACATTTCCTAATGAGATTGGAAGGCTTTGAATTTGGCATGCTGGTAAGTGCAACTCTAGTAGGGAAGGAAGCTTGCTTAAAACATTTACCAAACTCACCCCAGTGTTGCTGAGGTCCACTCCTTCTAGATTGAGGTATTTTAGGGAAGAGAGATTGGAAAGCCCCTTCAAGCTGTTGGAAGGTAGTTCAAGTGAAGAATAGTCAGACTCTTCACTTAGGTCAAGATAGTTCAAGTTTAAAAGGTTACCAAGATGTGCTGGAATCTCTCCTCCAAATGAAGCATATGAGAGATTGAGGTACCTCAAACTTTTGAGCTGACCGAAGAATGTGGGAATGGGAATCCCTTGAAAAGCATTCCTGCTTAGATCTAGGTGGCTCAAAAGTTTCAAGCTAAGTAAAGAAGGATTTATCTCACCACCCAAAGAAGACTTCTCCATCTCTTCCCACTCTCCATCGAAAACAGACAGTGTGTATGTGTACGTATTTTGGAGATCTATCTTTTCAACATGACCGGTGATGTTGTTGCATGAAATTCCTTTCCATTGACAGCAAGCTTGACCAACCCAAGAAGAAAGCCTTCCAGAAGGATCAGTGAGATCTTGTTTGAAGGTAAGGAGAGCCCGTCTCTCCTCATCAATGCATGGTTTCAGACTTGGAAGTGCATCACCAAAAGAGAGTTTACTAGTGTGTTGGTATGATGAGGCGAAAAGGAAGATAAGGAAATAGTGAGCAATTTTGAGGTGGTAAGTAGGGCTGAATAAGTAATTTGCAAAGCTAGGCATTATGTCGCAAAGTTTTCTTTGCTTTGGTGGAGTTGGCTGAATATATATATATAGGAGGCAAAGGAGGGTGCGAAAGAGTTAATGAAATAATGCCGTCCCGATAAGATTCCAAATCTTCAACCCATTTTACACGTTATTCATTTGCAAGTGTAGCCCTAGCTAGGCTTGCGTAGTAATAAGACTAAAAACCCTTGTAATCTTTTAGCACCAAAGTCTTTGATTGGTACGAGAGTTTTGGAAAAAACTATAGTAGAGGCATTGAAGAGTCACCATCGTACTCTATTGGCTGATGACCAAGCTCACCATCGTACGTGATTTAACTATTATACCATTGACCAAGACTCAAGTCTTGTATGATCGGCAGTCTCTTGCTAAAAATTCGTAATTCCATGTACCACTTAATGAGACATAATGATTTTTTTTTAAACGAATGTACCAATCAAAGACTTCGGTGCCAAAAGATTACAAGGGTTTTTAGTCTTATTCATGCCTATTAGTCAATCTAGCACGCATCTCTCTATGTGGAAAAACACTGCCAGAGTTAATCTAGTCACTGTTCTTCCTCTCCTCTCCCCTCTCCCCTCTCCCCCCATTTTCGAAGACAAAGCTTCCCATATTTGTCTTCGTTTTATTATGATTTTCCTCCAATCATTATAGGCAGTTGCGTCACGATGTCGGATCTCCGCCACCATCCTTTTCGCGGTTTTTTTCGGTTTGGAATAAGTCACATATACTCTTTTAGAGTTCTCTATGTAGTTTTCACCTCTACTTTTGTGAAACCTTTTCACATCTCCTTTGTGAGAGCTTTTCATCTCTCCTCTGTGAGGGTTTTATTTGTATTTTCAAGCTTTATATCTTTTTTAATATTATGAATTTGCAATCTTAATTGAGATGCCTATGCCAGAGTTTCTTCGATCATGCGTGATCATTCGTGGAGGCGCACCAATTGTCTTAATTTTGATGTTAGATCGCTCCATTATTGTAATGGCCTTTTGTTGCTAGTTTGTATTGGCCATTTGTGGCAAGTGGCTTTTTTGGAATTATGAATGCAATCACATAATTTCTCAACAACAACAAAAACGAATGTACATATGAGAGATAGTTTAAACTACTCTTAATTTTGATGTAAAATAAGACATATTCGAACTTGAGTGGACAATGATGGACTTACTACTCTTACCGTCTGTAATGGCAAATTGATTTTGAAACAATGAGTGTACATATGAGAAGAGGGGATCTGCTAATTGTTTAAATGTGCAAGGAAATTAATTGATAAACTTCCAATTTGATCTCAATTCTTATGGTCCAAAGGCATTGTTCTAATATCAAATTTTTATCAAATTGCCGACGGTACCCTTCATGTGATTTCCCATACTCCTTTCCGAACACCAAAGATATCTATTGTTCGCACCACTTTGCAAAACCCAAGGGAGGTGTCGTATAGCAGTGTAGCTCGGAAGTCCGAGTGTCGTATCCACAGAGAGCAGTGTAAAGAAAATAACAGAGATGAAAAAGAACAAGTATGATTGAGAGGTAGATTTATGCAAGATTTGATTTAGAGAAAATTTAATTGATTAAAACACTAAGGCATTGGGGTTCCACTTTTAACATAAGCATGCAACTCTTAATAATTTGATCCACAAAATATTTTCCATTGTAGTTGTTCAAAATAATTAAAGCTCTTTTTAATTTCCTTTAGAAGTATTCTAAGCATAACTTGTACCATTGGCAACAAACTATCAAAAAATAATCTTCATCAAAATTCTATTAATCTAAGTAATTCTCTTCTCTTTTAAAAGCATGAAAGTTTTTACTACACAATGGGAAAAACATGATTGAACCCATGAAATAGATTATCAAACATTCATCAATTAATTAAAAAGAAAACTACAAATTCACATTAAAGCTTAAGTTTGGATCAAACTAATAAAAATTACACACTTATATTAAAAGCTTTCTCCATAGCCTTAGCTAGAGAGTTAGTTCCCCATAATAAAATAAAACTAAAAATAGAAATTAAAACTTAGAAAGATGGAGGGAAGAGAGAAAGCTCAAGAGTTGTGGAGCTTGGGTGTGTTTACAAGCTTGGGAAACCTCACTATTTATAGGCCTAAGGAAGTTGAAAATCTGAATTAAGTATGGTTAATGCATACAACACTTGTATTACAAAATCTGAATTGGTTGCTGCACTTCACCAATAAATCCCACCAGCAGCCCTAGCTCATCTTCATGTCACCATGACCAAGCTTCCAACCAGCTCATCTTGAGGTCAGCATGACCAGCAACTTCAAGGGCTTACGAATTGGGCTTCTCTTAAGCAAATTATGACTTTAAGCACTCCAAATTGAAGTTCAGAATGTCTTCTTTCCAGCCATATGTCATTTGGGCCAATCCAATGTAGGAGTAAGAAGTTAAGGCCAAAACAAATTGCTAACTCGTTTTGCTCGCTGACAAAATCCATCCTGAGCATGGTTCTGTGTTTGCTAGGTAACGGACTCCAGATTTATCCAATGGGGCTGAAGTTTGGATATATTATAGTATACACCCATTGGAACAACTTTCATGAAGAATGCTGCCTCATCCGAGCTGTGTAGGTTGCTGAAACAAAGCTTGCAATATGACCTACGAAACTGGACTGGCAGGGGGCTGTAGCAAAAAAAATGAGTTTGTCTTTAAGCTCTTCTTCCCTTCATCCAAATCAGGCCTTAACATGCTTGAATTGCATGAATTATGTTATCTTGCTCTTTTGGCCTACAAAACACACAAAGGGAGGCAAATAACTCAGAATTATAGGAAACTAAACAAAATAAGTAAGTAAATTGGGCATGTATATGTATGAAATTATGAGCTTAACATCTATCTTAGTGATGATGTCTGTTTTGTATCACTTTGTGTTCTTGTGGGAAAGTTCATGAAAAGATAGAAAAGAATAAGAGTCAAGTGGCATCGCAATTTCTTCATCTCTACTTAATAGCTTGCAAGTACATTGAGCATTACATGATAGTGATTGATTATATATGAATATGGCAATATCACAACTCTTTCTCTTTTTCCTTTTTCAGTTAATATTTGCGCACTCTGTGCATCATGATAACCAGGCGTTTGATGTGTAATCCAAGATCGAATTTCCAATTGCCGCAAAGAAAAACTTTGGGAATTCACATCTTCGTGTGGTTGGCACTTGTGATGGGCCAATTTGCCTTGCGGATGATATCCCCTCTTATGCTAATATGCTTACAACTTTCGTTATATGGAACCCAACCATTAGAAAGTTGGTGACCCTTCCCAGGCCTGGTATTACCTTTCTGTCGCATGGTAGGAACAATGCTTCTCTTGGGTTTGGTTTTGATGCCATGACCAATGACTATAAGGTTGTGCGACTTGTGACTTTATTGGAGAAAGATGAGCAGCCAACTCTAGCTGAGGTTTATTCCCTAGCCACGGGCACATGCAGCAATCTTGATTGTGTTTCTCCTGCATCTCTAATAACAAAAACTGAAGCAGACGAAGAAGAAGCTTTAACAGAGCCATCGAAGTTTGTCTTGAGAAATGGGGGCTTGGGCGGAAGCCATCTGATTGGAGTAGTTTGGCCACGAGATCTATGCCAGAAGAACTCAACACAAGTGTGAGCAACAACTGTCAAACTTTTTGTTGGATGAGTGCATATACATCGAAAGGTACAATGATTTATGGACTCCCAAATTTGCCAACAAACAAGTTAGATTTTGCTCAAAGCTAGAGCAACTGTGATATGAGCATTGTAGTTAGTTAAACAATTCATTAAGCAGTCCTGAAAAGAACCTCCATGGCCAATAATTCTCAACATAGCGCCAAACAGAAGCTGAAAGAGGGCAATGCATGAAAAAGTACGAATGAAATACTTAGGTGTTTATTTGGCAAATCTGTGAAAAGTACAAATGAAAAATTCGGCAATATATACAAGCTACAGAAAAATGAGGGGTCAAAATAGAAATAATACTTCATTATGGCGATAAAAAGAAAATTCCGCATAAATTGTTCCCGGGAAAGCTTTTCCAATTCATGAACCACCAGATCAACCAGAAATAAACCTTATTCAAGCTTTTAATCAGGGACGGAGATATATAAATAAAGGAGAGAGATGCATTAGGGTTTCAGCCGACGCGTTCACTATCATGTACGGAAATGAATGTCCTAGAGGCTAGAAAGGGTTCTAATCCTTTCTTTTTCACTCTTCTTCTCTAACGTCAGCTCCATTTCTTCGGCTCTGCTCATCATCAGGACCAAAAATTGTAAGTTCCTAAAGTTTCTCTTTCCTTTTTCTGTCAATTTAGAAAAATCGGCGCCTAGGCGGCTCCCGGGCGGGTCGGGTATTTTTTTTAAATAAAATGATGGGCTTGGCTTTAGTGTTAGTGTTTTTTTCCCCTGATGGGTTTGGAGTTTTGATTGATAGAGTAGAGATTGGTTTTGATTTGAAAATTATGACGTTTGGGGTTCTTGTTGCTCCTTCCTATTGGTACTCTGCTGTAAGAACAGCTCCCTGGATATTTATTTATTTCAGTTATAGCTGAGTTTTGTCTCTACTGCTTTTCTCAGTTGGTATAACTACGTGAATGTGCTAGACATGGATAACATACAAGATATCATACAAGCAATGCAGGAATTCAAATTTGAAGCTTTTCCTTAGGAAATCATACAAGATATCCTATTTAGGCTACCCGTTAAATCTCTGATCAATTGCACCTCAGTGTGCAAGGCATGGAGGTCCATGATCATGAACAAAAGCTTTATCCGCACCCACTTAAGCCTAACAGTCGATGTTGCTAACCAGGATGACATTGACCTCCTCCTACTCCACATAATTTCTTGTAACAGAACCAGAACCTACGGCCACAAAACGATCATTTCCGAGATAAAAGATAAGGTTCACTCTGTGCATTATGATAACCAGGCTTTTGATGTGTACTCCCAGATCGAATTTCCAATTGCTCCAAAGCAAGAACTGTGCAATTCTCATCTTCATGTGGTCGGCACTTGTAGAGGGCTAATCTGCCTTGCGGATGATGCCCTCTGTTATGGTTACATCTTCTTTATACGGAACCCAGCCGTTAGAAAGTTAGTGACCCTTCCCAGGCCTGGAGTTACCTTCAGGATGCATGGTGGGTATGATGCTTCTATTGGGTTCGGTTTTGATGCTATGACCAATGACTATAAGGTTGTGCGACTTGTAACTTTACAACAGAAGATGACGGGCTAACTGTAGCTGAGGTTTATTCCCTAGCCACTGGCACATGGAGTCTTGGTTTATTCCCTAGCCACTGGCACATGAACAAACGGAGCTGCATCCAATGCTTTTGTTAATGGGGTTCTTCATTGGCCTGTAGTTGGTTACACAAATGGTGATTCTCGCTATTTTATATTGATGTTTGACCTGGGCAAGGAGGTGTTCAGTAAGATACCTATACCGAAGATTATCCATTGGAATCCCAAGTGGGGATTGCAATTGTCTGATAACAAAAAATCTATTGCTTTGTTCATGAGGCCAAACAATCGTGAAGATTTCTATATGGATTATGGGCATGAAGAATCTGTTCTTGATATATGGGTGATGAAAGAGTATGGCGGAGAGGAATCATGGACCAAATTGATTACTCTCAATCCACAAGGTCCAGAAACAATTTTCCTCGGCACCTTATGTTTTAGGAAGAGTGGGGAGGTACTGTTACTGCTCAAAGAAAAAGAGAGGCAGGAACTAGTATCACTAGACCTTGTGAGCAAACAGTTTAAACTTCTTGGGATTTCTGGATATAAATATTGTACTGGTCATTTTTATAAAGAAAGCCTCCTCTTACTCGACAAGAGCAATGCAGAGTCTTACTAAGAGACAGAACAGGTAATGTGATTATAGTGCTGCGAGCAGAACATTTCAATTCTTTGTTTGCCAGGTTTTTATGTTCATTAAAAGCATGATTGGTGACTAAATTGCTGTGGGATCTTTAATATGTCGACTTGTGTGGGTTTTTTTTCCTTTAGCTGATTGTCTTTCTCGCTTATGTTGCTAGAACACAACTTGTGACTAAAGTCAACTCATCTCTCATGGAAACTCAATTTGGATATCAAAAAGTTAAAAACAACATAATTATAACAATATCAACTCAGCTTTCATGTAAACACGGTTAGACTGGTCTTTTATGAGTGCTTTTAGTTTTTGACTCATATAATATCAAGTTGGTATGACTCTTGAGGGGGGACTGATTACTGCTACTGTAGTGAAGTTTGTGTATTCAATTTATATGGTTTTGTTTGCTGCTGTAAGAGATTGTCCTATAGTTCATGCTTTAATCCCTTTTCCAACGGTTTTCATTTGTACAATTGTTTCGTTTCCAATTTAGCTTCCATTTAGGGAAGAGGAACTCTCAGTTGCACTCCTGAAGTACTGGGAAAAGTTTTCATGACAACTGATTAGCGCAGCACTTTTCTTATTTTCTGTTGTTGCAGATTTGTAGGGCTGTAACGTTGTTTGCCTGAAGTGCCTGATGCCTGATGTGCAGTCACTCCCGGTTCTTGTTATCTAACATGTTGATGGTTGTTGCTGATTTGTAGGCAGTAGCGTCCTATGCCTGAAGTGACTGATGTTTCGTTGTATTTACTTGGCATGGAACTTGCTATTTGTAGCGCTGATATGTTTTTTTGTAGTAGTTCTTGCACTATTAGTCTTCAGCTTTTGAAAAACTTTAATGGAACTATGGAAGTATCTAGTGTTAACGAAACTTGTTTGGACCTTTCTCTGCATGCAATCCTTACTCTTTAAATTTTTTCTTTTTTTAAAGTACATCAAAACTTTATTGATAAAAGCACAATGAAAGCTTACACAGGCTAACAACGCCTAGGAGAAACCAGGCCAACCTTGAAACAAAGCAAATAAGAGGCAGGGCCCAAATGCAGAGCTCTTTTTTCCAATCAAAACATCCTTTGCAGCTGAGCCAATTTCAATGCAATTGCTAGTGATACCTTATCTTTGATGTCATCAAAAAATTGAAAATAAGCATACCTCCATGAAGCCTACGACAAAGCCGAGTACCAAGCTCACATAGAACCATAACACTCCATTATCATTTCCCTCTTCAATATTGTCTTTTGCTTCCTTGGTAGTGGAAGTATCATCTCCCGGGCACTTGGGAAGAGGAACCCCACACAATGAGGGATTCCTTTCATAAATGGATGGATCATCAAGTGTCTGAAGTTGGTTGCCCAAAGGAATTCTTCCAACCAACTTGTTCTAAGACAAATTCAGGTGAGACAATGAGGTTGAAGAAGAGAAACCTTGAGGTATCTGTCCCGAAAGATGGTTGTGTGAGAGAATTCCAGCGAGTTTCTGATTCTCGAGGGAATGTTTCCGCTTAATTGATTCATTGACAAGTTCAAGCCAATGCAATGAGGCTGCTTATTTCTTCAGGGATTTCACCTTCTAAATTATTTGATGAAAGATCAATGCTCCTTACCGCGAACAAGGTCGTATTATATTCGAGTTCACTTCCTTTTGAAATTACTGTTGTTTGTTGATTATAATCTGGTGAGATGCCTTGGGTATTCACAGATGTTAAAACAGTTATATTATTCAAACACTTGGGAATAGTACCTGATAAGTTGTTGTGACCAAGATCTAGTATTTGAAGGTTGCGAAGATTGCACACTTGTTGCGGGATATGTCCACTTAAATTGTTGGATCGCAACCTTAGGATATTCAACATGTACACTTTTGATCCTATCCACAAAGGTATTGTGGCCTCAATGTTATTAGGAGTGGAACTATTTATTATATGAGACTTTCTATTTTGTTAAGTTTCCAATGTGGGACTCGTGTATTCTTCAACACCAACCTCCAAGCATTTGATTGGTATAGTCCATATCGAGATCGCATTGAAAATTAGAAAGAGCTTGTTGGTTCATTTGATTGTGGGGTGTGAGGTTGATGAGTTTTTTATTTTTATTTTTTTTCTGCTGGGTGTGTATTTAGAGGTAGTTGGGGAAGATAGTTGGGGTGAACTTAGAATATGGAGTGAACAAAGAGAAGTGCGGGGTTTAAATAGAAAAACTCTAAATATAAAGGCATTTCATTTTGCATTGGAAAGATAGAAAGTTGATGTTTGGTAGCTTATGGGATGTTATATGCAGATGAGTTGGTGAGCATAGTTGGACGGGCTAAGCGTTTAAATACTAGTGTTTTGGAGTTGTGGATTCTGAATTTTTTTAGTGCAAACATGTCACACCTTATGTACCTTCAAACTTATAATTAATTTTTATATGAAATGAATGATTACATATTGTGGAAATTTGTCTTAAATTGAAGCCCATCAGTTTGAGACTTCTGTTTTTGCAAAGGCCAATGGCACAAAGCTTTCGCAAGTGGTTTGAAATCAGCCATACATACATTACATCCATCTCTTTCTCATTTGAAATGACTGTGGCGCCACAAATTTGTGAAGGAGAGCAAATCTCTTTCTCCTGTTTTGGTTGTGGTGCTGCACCATTTGTTTAAGAGAAACAGAGGTGGCCACACTATTTTGAAGAGAAAACTCGTCTGATCACGGTGTCTTGTTTTCTGTGTAAGAGAGTGAGGTGAGCTGCTACTTAGAAGAGAATCTTCTCTTTGTCTTAGTGTAGGTTGCTGCAATTTGAGTAAGAAGAGAGATAAGCTCTCTTTGGTTCGTTGTACAGCAGCTGCGCATTTGAGTTAATTCTCCTCTTTGGTCCCTCAGAAACCAGGCCAATGGTTTCCAAATTCCAAGTCCTTAGCACAATTTCTTGACCTTGGTTGCCAAAGCAAGTCCACCATCCCCACACAAGTAGTGGAGCTGAGCACAATAAGTAATATTCATATTGAAATAAATAAATGAACGTTTTCCGAATTCCAAGTCTTCTGCGGCAGAAGACTTGAAGTTCTGCCAATTTTTCAAATTTGCTAGTCCCAATCAGCTAGGTGCCCACGTTGATACATTTTCTTGACTTCCGTAGCCAAAGCAATAATGGGAGTCTACCATTGGTAGGATTATTGGTTGGTTGTAAATTTTCTTGACTTTGGTAGCAAGAGCAATAATGTAAATTGTGGTAGCTAAAAAGCCTGCAACGTTAACGTGTGAGACAGGTTATGTCTTGTTCTGAGAAATTTTAACAAAACATCTTCTAAGTAAATCAAAACTTTATTAATAAGAGCACAACGAGAGCTTACAAAGGCTAACAATTTCTAGGAGAAACCAGGCCAATCCTCAAACAAAGCAAAGAGGCAGGGCCTCTCTTAGGTATCTGAACCAAACAACAAAAGCAAGCAGATGCCCAAATGCAGAGCTTGAAACACCTCAAAACTAGCATTTCCTTTTCCAATCAAAACTTCCTTTGCAAATGAGCCAATTTCAATGCAATTGCTAGTGATACTTTATCTTTGATGTCATCAAAAAATTGAAAATAAGCATACCTCCATGACTTCTTTAGGAGTAATGTGCCACAAACACCCCAAAAGCCTACGACAAAGCCGAGTACCATGCTCACATAGAACCATAACACTCCATTATCATTTCCCTCTTCAATATTGTCTTTTGCTTCCTTGGTAGTGGAAGTATCATCTCCCGAGCACTTGGGAAGAGGAACCCCACACAATGATGGATCATCGAGTGTCTGAAGTTGGTTGCCCAAAGGAATTCTTCCAACCAACTTGTTATAAGACAAATTCAAGTGAGACAATGAGGTTAAAGAAGAGAAACCTTGAGGTATCTGTCCCGAAAGATGGTTGTGTGAAAGATCAAGTGTTTCCAGCCAACGCAAGTTTCCAATTCTCGAGGGAATGTTTCCGCTTAATTGATTCATTGACAAGTTCAAGGTACCCAATGCAATGAGGCTGCTTATTTCTTCAGGGATTTCACCTTCTAAATTATTTGATGAAAGATCAATGTTCCTTACCGCGAACAAGGTCGTATTATATTCGAGTTCACTTCCTTTTGAATTTACTGTTGTTTGTTGATTATAATCTGGTATGGCAACTTCGGTATTCACAGATGTTAAAACAGTGATATTATTCAAACACTTGGGAATAGTCCCTGATAAGTTGTTGTGACCAAGATCTAGTATTTGAAGGTTGCGAAGATTGCACACTTGTTGCGGGATATGTCCCCTTAAATTGTTGGATCGCAACCTTAGGATAGTCAACATGTACACTTCTGATCCTATCCACAAAGGTATGTTCCCCGAAAATTTGTTGCCACCAAGATCAATAGTTCCCAAATAAGAACAATTTTGTAACGAAAAGGGAATTTTACCGCCAAAATTGTTGTTGTTCAGCTTTAATACTTCAAGAGAACTTAAGACCCCCATTGTACTAGGAATGTTACCAGAGAGATTGTTGTTTGCAACGTCTAGAATCGCTAATTCGTGGCAAACACTCCATGTTTGAGGAAGATCTCCAGATAACTGATTTTTCCTGAGGGAAAGGATTGACAAACTTTTCACGTTGCAAATGCTGGGTGGAATAATACCACTCAAATTATTCTCAGAAAGATGCAGTTCTTGTAATTGGGGAAAATGCTGGTCGAAGTTCGATGGAATAGGCCCAGAAAATAGATTGCTTTCAAGGTCAAGAATGGTGGCATTAGTGGACCAAAGTGGAAGGGGGTCCTCTAATTGATTATGACTCAAATCTACAGATTGTAAATTTGGAAATTTCAGTTGGGATGGAAGCTTTCCAAAGATTTGGTTATAAGATAAATCCAAATATTCAACTTGGGAAGATATCTTCAAAAACCAGTCCTCTGGTATGGAATCTGAGATTCCAGCACGGCGAAGTGTGATTGAGGATAGTTCAGATTGAGATTGAAGCCATAAGGGAAATGCAGGACCTACTTGACAGTTGATAATGTTAACTGTGTGAAGTGTGAAAGGAGGAAGCCACTCATCAGCCATGTCGAAAATGAGGGACATAGGTTGGCCTCGCTTTGTGCCTATTGCAACATATTCTAATCGTGTGAGATTTATGAAATGAGCTTCAGTTAAAATACCTTTCCATGAATTCCAAGACAAATCCAGGTGAACTAGCTCAGAGAGTTGTCCCAAACTTTCGGGAATAGAACCGTTCATAAGATTATAGCTGAAGCTTAGTGTTTTCAAGGATGATAAATTTCTAATAAATTCTGGAATTGAGCCTTGAAAATTGTTGAACCCCAGGTTAAGATGCTGCAACTTGTGTAACATGGCTAAGGAGGCAGGTAATTCGCTCTCAAGTCTATTATAAGACAAATCCAGTGACTCCAATCTATTTTCTGTACAGTTTGAGAAACCATTCAAAAGCTCTTCAATCCCCCCAACAAATTCGTTTTCATTAAGATTTAAGATCTTTAGTCTGCACAAATTTCCAATGAATTCTGGAATTTGACCCTCGAGCTCATCACTAGATAAATCAAGGTATTCTAGATATTTGATGCTTGTAAACACAGAAGGGATGGGACCAGTGACAGAATTATAACTTAGATCTAGTTTCCTGAGGCTAGTAAGATTGAAGAACCAGCTGGGAAATGAAGAACGAATATCGTTTTTTGAGATATCAAGGATCAAAAGTGATGTGAAATTAATTGAACGCAATGAGAGTGGAAGGTTTTCAATTTCACATGAAGATAAGTGTAACTCTAACAATGAAGGCATCATGTTAACAGCATGTAGCCAACTAGCTCCTATGCTGCCAAGGTTTACTCCGTTGAGATTCAGATATTTTAGGGAAGTCAGATGAGATAGCCAATTCAAGTTTCCAGAAGATATTATCGATGACGAAATGAAATCACTACTAAGGTCAAGATAGCTCAAGTTGGACAAGTTACCAAGAGAAGAGGGAACCTCTCCAGCAAATGATGCAAAGGAGACATTGAGATATTGCAAACTTTTAAGCTGACCAAAAAACTTAGGAATGGGAATGCCATGAAAATTGTTCTTGCTTAGGTCTAGGTAAATTAAGTGTTTCAAGCTAAGCAAAGAAGGATTTATCTTACCCCCCAAACTAGAGTTCGAAGACCGCTCGTAAGCCAACTCCTTCCAATCTTCTTCATCAATGGGAGCAATTGACAGCAACCGTGACTTGCCAAAGAAGCCAACTTGTTTCCGGAGGTCCACCTTCGTAACGTGGCCTGTGAGGTTATTGCATAAAATCCCTTTCCATCGGCAGCAATCATGACCAACCCAAGAAGAAAGTGTACCAGAAGGATCAGTAAGATCTTGTTTAAAGCTGAGAAGTGCACGCCTTTCTTTCTCAATGCATTTCAGAATTGGAAGTCCATCACCAAAAGAGAGGTAATAGGAAGAGGCCAAATACAAAAAGAGCAAATAGTGAGCAAAATGAAGGTGAAGGGTAGGGTTAGATTTAGCATTACTATCCATGATCAAACAAAGTTTTCTTAGTTTGCTGCAGATTGGTACCGAGCACCACAGCACAAATGTATTAATAGGCTTCTAGGAAAGTGTAACAGAACAATCCGAGCTGAAGGCAATGGGGTCCTCAGCCCATTTTTGTTGACTTTGGTTCCCAAAGCAATAATTGAAGGATTATTTAATTGGGCCTCTGAATCCTGTTCAACGGTAATAAACAACGAATGCACATTGTTGAAAATAATGCACACTTATGCCAAAAGAAATATGGAAAAATCTAGATGCTTAAGAAAGAAGCTAATGTCGGATTGGAGTAGCAAAAGGATATCGAGAATTCTAGAAATGGGAAGTCGCGGCAGCCACATGCAACCTTGGAGAATTATCTAGAGAAAGCCACACATATGTGGCTGGGGTTAATATTCCTAAGTCGGTGCACCAAGGTATGGTGGTGGATCATGTTTATAAATAAACATACATGTGCTCATGCAAGGTGGAGCGGAAAATAGCTATCCAAATCTAAACTAATAAGTTAGCAACCTAAATTAGCTAGTTATTTTGGATGTCATGTGTAAGATTTTCCAGCTCGAGGTTGTGGATATGTCCTAATGCAACTCTCAACTAAGGGAGGCAAGAGCTACCCAAATTAAACTATGTTGTGGAGCCAATAAGCTCACCAAGGGCCAAATAGTCCAAACTAATCTAAATCAAGTGTGGTTGCCAATAAGCCAATAAGTTAGAAAGAAGGGCAATAAGCCTACACCAAGCTATGTACTATTTTCTTCTAGTGTAATTAAAGCAGAAAATAAAAATGTTTACAGAACATGCAAGCAGAGTCTTTTAGCAGATGAGTTATTACATATTACAAGATATATATATATATATAGAAGAAAGCAGCATGAAGCATACAACTAGAAGAAGGAATTCTGCCCCCAAGATTGTTATCGTTCAGCTTTAATACAAGAAGTGAGCTTGGGACTCTGATTGAACTTGTGATATTGCCAGATGGATTGTTGTGTCCAACATCTACAATCAGTATTAAGGGCCACAAACTCCATGTTTGTGGGAATTCTCCATATTACCGATTGTTTCTCAGTGAAAGGATGGACAAACTTTGTATATATGTTACAAGTGATGGGGGGGAATTGTACCTTTCAACTCATTATCAGAAAGATACAATCCTTGCAATGTGGGCATCAGTTGGTTGAAAGTTGAGGGGATTGACCCTGAAAATGAATTGCCTTCAACATCAAGGATGGAGGCATTAGCTGACAAGAGTGGAAGTGGAACTTCAAATTGATTATGACTCAAAATCAATGTGATATAAATTTGGACATTTTAATCAGAGTGGAAGCCTCACACTAGTTTGATTGAAAGACAAATGAGTTGCAAAGATATCTTCAAGAACCACTCTTCTGGAATTGCCTAGGAGAAACCAGGCCGATCGTGAAACAAAGCAAAGAGACAGGGTCTCTTAGGTGCCAGAATCAAACAACAAAAGCAAGCAGAAGCCCAAATGCAGAGCTTCAAACACCTCAAAACTAGCCTTTTCTTTTCCAATCAAAACATCCTTTACAAATGAGCCAATTTCAGTGCAATTGTTACTGACATCTTATCTTTGATGTCATCGAAAAATTGAAAATAGGCACACCTCCATGATTTCTTTAGGATTTATGTTGGCAGGATTCGTGGATTATTTTACTACCTATAGTGTATTACTATGTATTTGTATTCTACCGGTACGTTTGCATGTCTAGGCTTCGTATGAAATTTGTATTTTACATTCTAACGAATTTTTGAAAGGCTTAGAGCTTCATTCTCATATTCCCAAGGTTTCTTCATCATCATCTCTTCGTATTCCATGCATTGTCATTATTGTATTAATATATAAAATTAAGGGTTTGCTGATTTTGTTTATTAACTTATTATATTATTTATAATTTTACCATGATCAGTAGCTAAAATCAAAAGCACACCAACAGCTTACAACAAACACTTGTTCGATACAACAAAATCAAATGAGGAACAAACTGTCCAACAAGGCCCAAATGCAGAGCCTGCAACACCTCCAAACTAAACAAACCTATCTTTTCTTCTCCAATTACCAAGATTTCCTTTGCAAACGTGCCACTTTCAATGCAATTGCTAATGCCACCTTATCTTTTATACCGTCAAAGAATCGAAAATAGGCATACCTCCATGATTTCTTTAGGACTAATGTTCCACAAACACCCCAGAAGCCAACAATGAAGCCAAGTCCCAAGCTCACGTAGAACCAAACCACTCCTTTATCATCCTCATCATCTTCATTCTTGTCTTCTGGATCCTTATTAGGAGTAATGTTGTCATCTCCCGGGCACTTAGTTGAAAGAGGAACCCCACACAATGATGGATTGCCTTTGTAAATGGACGAATTATTCTCGAGCACTTGGAGTTGGCTGCCCGAAGGAATTCTTCCACTCAAATTGTTATAAGATAAATTTAAATGAGACAAGAAGGTTAGAGATGAAATGCTTTGGGGAATTTGTCCTGAAAGGTGGTTGGATGAAAGATCAAGAGTTTCCAGCAAATGTAAGTTCCCAATCTTGGATGGAATGCTTCCACTTAATTGATTCATCGAAAAGTTTAAAGTACCCAATCCAATGAGGGTGATTATTCCTTCAGGTATTTCACCTTCTAAATTATTTGATGAGAGATCAATGCTATATACCAAATCCAAAGTCTTGTAGTAGTCAAGATCTTGGCCTTTCGATGTCACGGTTGTATGAGCGTCATAAATTCCTGACATATTCTTATTATTGGTGAGATCATCATAGAGGAGACATGTCATATTGCTCAAACAGTCTGGAATTGTCCCTGAAAAATTGTTGCGGCCAAGGTCTAGGATATGAAGGGAGGGAAGATAGCACAACTGACGGGGGATATGTCCACTTAAAGAGTTGGATCGCAATCGTAGCATTGACAACTGGGGCATGTTTGAATCTATCCATGAAGGTACATCTCCAGTGAGTTGGTTGCCTCCAAGATCAATGCCCATCACAAAAGAAGAATTTTTCAAGGAAGAAGGAATTTCACCCCGAAAATTGTTGTCGTTCATCTTTAATATAAGAAGAGAACTTGGGACACCCATTGAACTGGGGATATTACCAGAAAGACTGTTGTTGGCAACATCCACAACATACATTCTGCTCCACAAACTCTGTTGACGCCAAAAAGTGGTTCTCTGACTTAGAAGGTCAACTTAGTAATTTGATTCCTTCGGTAACCTCGATGCCTCGGTAGGGAGCGTTATCTGAGTTAGCCAGCCATTCCGGGTATATTGCCTCCCGAATGAAGCCTATGGTCATGAGTTTGTCCACCTCGTTCTTCATAGCTTCATACCGTTCGGCATCATAGGATCGGCGCTTTTGCCTGACGGGTTTGAAGGCTGGTGAGATGCTTAGCTTGTGGTTGATGACATCGGGAGATATGTCCGGCATGTCGTTGTAAGACCAAGCGAACACTTCCGAGTTTTGCCGAAGGAACTGGATAAATTCGGCACGGAGGGTGGCGCTCAGCATGGTACCGATTCTCACGCACCGTTCCGGTTGGTCTTCGTCTAGCGCCACAGTTTCAAGATCTTCGGCAGGTTGTGCCACCGGAGTGGGCGTTTCCTCCCTTGGATCATCTACTGGTTCATTTCTGTTCGGCAAGTCTACGACAGTCAGGGTCTCCTTTTGTTTCTGAGGGGCTACCGAATTCAGCGCAGTGGTGTAGCAGTTCCGAGCGCTCACCTGGTCGCCCCTGATTGCCCCAGTGCCGAAGCAGGTTGGGAATTTCATGAGCAGCATGTGGGGTGACAAGTGAGCCTTGATCGCTGTGAGTGCCGTTCGGCCGACTATGACGTTGTAAGCTGTTGGACAGTCCACCACGAGGAACTGGTCGTAGACCATGGTCCTCCGTGGGGCCATGCCGAAGGCAATTGGCAAGCTGACACTGCCGACTGGCTGGACCAAGTCTCCCGAAAAGCTGAGAAGAGGCGAGAGCTGCCGGTTGACTTGGCTATCATCTATCCCGAGTTCTCGGAATGCATCGGCGAAAATGACGTTTACCGAACTGCCAGTATCGATTAGAACTCTTCCGACATCGAATTCGGCAATCTCGGCCCGGATGATCATAGGGTCGTCATGTGGGTAGATGATTCCTTCTTCCTCTTCCTCAGAGAAAGTGATAGGCTCCCACCTGACCTTCGGCATCTTTGCGTGCCGGCTGCTCTCGACGCCGAGGACCTGAGGGTACTGTGCCGCCCTGACATACTGCTTCATCGAACGGTTAGATGCCCCGGCGAGGGTTGGACCACCGCTGATCGTGCTGATCATGTTGATCTGTCGATTGGCGTTCGGCACCGGTGCCTGCTGTGGTCTGGCTATGTACTGATCCAGCTTGCCTTCTCGAATCAGCCGCTCGATAATTTTGCGCAGACTTATACAGTCCTCGGTATTGTGGCTGTTCTGCTGATGGTATCGGCAGAATTTTCTTGTGTCTCGGCCATCCTGCCGACTGGGCTTCCGGAAGGTAGGCTTCGGAATTATCTCATTTTCGTTCATTAGTACCGCCTCGTAAGAAGTGTTGAGCAGGGTGAACACTTCCGTTCCTTGGTTATGAGCCGGCAGCGGCGCTCGGTAGTTGTCCCTATCGTATTTGCTCTTATTCTTCTTGGAATGCCCCCTCTGGGAGCTTCCGGTATCTTTGCGCTTATGGCTATCAGAGTATTCGACAGCTTGCTCCACTTGTACGAACGGCGATGCCTGTGCCGTGGAGGACCGCTGTATGTATTCTCCCTGCCGAGCCGTGGGCTCGGCCCTCGAGTTGAAGTATTCGGCCTTGGCATGAATTGCCGCTTGCTTCATGAGTTCATCGTACGTACGCCAATTGCTGCTGTGCACCAGATACCGAAAGTGTGATGACCGTAGGCCACTCTTGAAGGCGCCGTAGGCTGCCCTGTCATCGGTATCCGGACATCTCGAGTATTCATGGCTGAAACGTGCGGCATACTCGCGCAGTGGTTCGTCATCTCTCTGCCGAATGTTATACAGGTCATCGGCAGAATACAGTCTGTCTGTCTGAATCATAAAATGGTTCAGGAAGATCTGCTTCAGTTCATCGAAAGAGTCCACCGTTCCTGGTTCCAGTCGGTAGAACCAATTCAGAGCCGCCTCCGTGAGCGAAGAGGGGAACAGTAGGCACAGTCCTTCGTCACTTAGCCCTCGGCACCCTACAGCCGATTGGAAAGAGTGGAGATGCGTCAAGGGATCCTCTACTCCGGTGTAAGGGGTTATGCGTAGGGGCTGGACATCCCTGTCCTGCCGTGAGTGCCTTATGCGTTCGGTGAAGGGTCCTGGCCGAAGCCTTCCCCAGTCTGGCTCCTGTGAGCGTGTCCTATCGTCCTCCATCTTCTGTACCCTCTGAAGGAGGAGGCGAATGACGAGGTCTCTGTCCGGTATTGCCTCGGCAACCTGATGCACCGATCGCTGCTGGGACCTGACAGGGTTCACCTCAGAGAACTTCGTCGGGGTTGCCGAACGGTAAGACGATGACCGGTCGGTGGATGGGAAGTACTCTTTGTCAGACTCAGCTGTGGATTCCAGAACCGGTATCCTTCGTATAGGAGATTTCCTCCCTAGCCCCCTCAGGCGGGGATCGTTTAGGTGCGCATTGATTCTGAGCGGCGATTCTTGCCGTTCGGCCTGTCGCTCGTCTTCCCGATCCAACAGCCTGTGTCGACAATCGGAATAGACCCTGCTCGGCCCATGGGGCCTGTTCTTCGGCGCAGGGACTACCAACTGTTTGGACGGCGCAGGCGTTGCCTTTGCTGCCTTCTTGCCCTTCCTCTGCCGACGGGGAGTCTGTAAGCTCTCGGACGACTGATCGGTCTGAATGTTTTGCATTTGCTGCTGGTTCAGCAGTTGTTGCGTTTCATCCACTCTGGTCGAGAGGAAGTTGTTGTGTTCTTGTAGCCTAGCCATGTCCTGCCGAAGGGACACGACTTGGGCTAAAAGTTCCGTGTTTTCAGCGGCTTGGTGTACCGGAGGGTTAGTTGCCGGTGTGTATGGTTGTGGTGCTGGGCTTACCCCGCTTGGCATACCGAACGGCATCCCCTCTCGCAGTACGAACGTAGTTTTTTCAGTGGTCCCCATATGTTTGGGACAAAGGGTCGATTTGTTTAATCGTTTCCCACAGACGGCGCCAAACTGTTGACGCCAAAAAGTGGTTCTTTGACTTAGAGGGTCAACTTAGTAATTTTGAGTCTTCGGAATGCCTGAAGCCTCGGTAGGGAGCGTGATCTGCAAAATAAGAGATCGCTCGGTAAGACCTAGGGCACCGGTGTGGTACCGGCCGTAGGCTCTCCGATGCTTAAGTAAGTTCGGGATTAAGAAAGATTAACTGACAGATCAATAGGCTAGTATGCCGTACGTTCTGATTACCTTTATTTTGGGGTAGTTGGCCTCTTTTATAGGCCTTGGGAGGTGTGCATTTGATGTAGAATTTCGATGTGGGACAGTGGACGTCACTTGTGAGCGCGCCACGTGTCCTGAGAGTGGGCGTTGCCCTAATGGAGGGATCGGTAGTATTATTGCCGAAGGCAAACTTGACCAGGCACTGGGTGCCGAAGGCGACTTTGACCAGATTCGATCCTGTCCACGTGTCTCTCTCTGATTGGCCGTTCATTATGGTGTAAACACATGTAGTTATGATGGAGTTCAAGATACTCTAAATTGTGTAGCATCCCTAAGGTTGCAGGCAATTCTCCTTCCAATCCATTAGAAGATAAATCTAGTGACTCCAATGTGTTGCTGGTACAATTTGTGAAACCTGTCAAAAGATCTTGAATGCCCCCGTCAAATTTGTTGCTGGTAAGACTTAAGATCTTCAGGTTGCACAAATTTCCAACGAATTTAGGGATTTGATCATGGAGGATATTGTAGGATAAATCAAGGTGTTCAAGAGATTTGAGGCTTGCTAATTCATGGGGAAAGGGACCACTGAAAGAATTCACGCTTAGATCAAGATTTCTGAGGCTAGTTAGATTAGAAATCCATTCGGGAAGTGAAGAATTAATTATATTATGTGAGATATCAAGGACCAAAAGTGATGTGAGGTTAATGGTCTGAAGTGAGAATGGAAGGCTTTGAATTCCACATGAACGCAAGTGCAACTCTACTAAGGAAGGAAGCTTGTTAACAACATTCAGCCAACCTATTCCTTGGCTGCCAAGGTCATGTCCTCCAAGATTAAGGTACTTTAGGAAAGAGAGATGAGGAAGCCAGCTCAAGTTTTTCAAAGATATTGGTAAAAACATGTTATTCCAACTGAGGTCAAGGTAATTCAAGTTTGACAAGTTACCAAGAAAAGGGGGAATCTCTCCCCCAAATGATGAAGCAGATAGGTTGAGATATTGCAAACTTTTAAGCTGCCCAAAAAACTTTGGTATGTGAATCTCATGAAAATTATTATTGCTTAGGTCAAGGTATTGTAAATGCTTCAAGCTAAGCAATGATGGATTTATCTTACCACCCAAGAAAGACCGTTGATAAGTCACCTCGTCCCATACTTGATCATCATAGGATGGCACATATGGATTCCGAAGGTCCATCTTCGCAACATGACCTGTGCGATTTTCACATAAAATCCCCCTCCACCGACAGCAATTTTGACCCACCCAAGAAGAAAGCTTGCCTGAAGGATCAGTAAGATCTTGTTTAAAGGTGAGAAGAGCGCGCCTCTCTTCCTCGATGCATGATTTCACACTAGTTTGTAGGTACGAAGATGCCAAGAAGAAAAATAGCAAATAGTGGAGAGCAACATTGAGGTGATATGCAGGGTTGAAGTTACCCATTTTTATGCAAAGCTTTCCTAATTTGTTGCATATGGCTTCTGAGCATAAGTAAATTTATAGGAAGCTATCAATATTGAAAACAAGGATGTCCATATTCAAAGTCCTCAACCCATTTTACAAGTTTGCTTGCTAGATTGGCAAATTAATTATTGGCATAAATAAGACTAAACCCTGCAAAGTCTTGGCATCAAGTCTTTGATAGGTGGATTAACAAATCCATTAGTAGGTGACTACTGAGAGAGACAAGGGGCCAAGGACTCAATATTAATAAATTTATAAGTCATGTTCAAGGTAATAAAAATTAATTAATCGTGATTGGCATGATCTTGAAAACCTACTTAAAAATGATTGATTTGTAAAGGAATGCTACTCTCTGAATTTCCTTCTTCTTTGTTTTTGTTTGACAAACCATAGTTAGGGGAGCGGAGTTCGAACCTTGGACCTAGGGTAAAGTATAAACCTCAACTTATAAAGTTTGCAAGTCTACCGATCAAGTACAAAATCTAATCAGAAAATAAAAATGTTTACAGAACATGCAAGCAGAGTCTTTTAGCAGATGATTTATTTATTACATATTACAAGATATATAGAAGAAAGCAGCATCACGCTATCAATATTGCAGATGACTAACTTTCAATGCAATTGCTAACGTTACCTTATCTTTGATGTTATCAAAGAATCGAAAATAGGCATACCTCCATGACTTCTTTATGAGTAATGTGCCACAAACACCCCAGAAGCCTACAATGAAGCCGAGCACGATGCTGACATAGAACCAAAGCATTCCTTCATCACCTTCATCTTTGTTCTCTCCTGCCCCACTAGAAGGAAAAGGTAGTCTATTAGGTGTGTTGTCTCCCGGAAACTTGGTTAAAAGAGGAAGGCCACAGAGTGATGGATTGCCCCCATAAATGGATGAGTCATCGAGTGTCTGGAGTTGGTTGCCCAAAGGAATTCTTCCAGTCAAGTTGTTATAAGACAAGTTCACGTGAGACAAGAATGTCAATGAGGAGAAACTCTGAGGAATTTGTCCACAAAGGTGATTGTGTGAGAGGTCAAGAGTTTCCAACCGTCGTAGATTTCCAATCTTTGGGGGAATTCTTCCCCTTAATTGATTTCTTGACAAGTTCAAGGTCCCTAATGACATGAGGCTGGTTATTTCTTCAGGGATTTCACCTTCTAAATTATTTGATGAAAGATCAATGCTATATACCCATTCCAAAGCAGCCCTGTAATAAACGAGTTCACTTCCTTTCGACACAACTGAGGTTTGAACATCATAATCTGCAGGCTTGGTATAATTATTGTCTGGAAAAACGGTCAGAGCAGTCAAATTCTTCAAACACTTGGGAATTGTCCCTGAAAAGTTGTTATCACCAAGGTCTAGGATGTGAAGGTAGGGAAGATAGCAGAACTGGTGGGGGATATGTCCACTTAACAAGTTGGATCGCAATCGTAGAGTAGACAACATGGACAAGTTTGATCCAATCCACCAAGGAACACTTCCAGTAAATTTGTTGCCTCCAAGATCAATGCTGCACAAAGATGTTGAATTTTTCAAACCGGAAGGAATTTTGCCGCCAAAATTGTTGTTGTTCATCTTCAATATGATAAGAGAACTTGGGACACCCATTGAACTTGGAATATTGCCAGAGAGATTATTGTCTGCCACATCTACTACCCTTATGTTGTGCCACAGACTCCATGCTTGAGGGAAGTCTCCACTTAACTGGTTCCTCCTTAGGGAGAGAATTGACAAGTTTTGCATGTTGCAAAGAGAGGCTGGAATAGCACCATTCAAATGATTCTCAGAACGATACAAAATTTCCAATTTGGGCATCAGTTGTCTAAAATCTAAGGGAATAGGCCCTGAAAATAAATTGCTTTGAAAATTGAGGATAAAGGCATTAGAAGATAAAAGTGGGAGTGGACCTTCAAAATGATTGTGACTCAAATCTATATGATATAAATTTGGACATTTGAATTGAAAAGGAAGCTTTCCATGGATTTGGTTGTAAGATAAATCCATATTTTGGAGTTTGGGAAATAACTTCAAGAACCATTCTTCTGGTATAGAGTCTGAGATTCCAGTGCTGTGAAGGGTGACTTCAGATAGTTGGGTCTGAGATTGAAGCCATACAGAAAAGGCAGGACCAACACTACAATTTGTAATGTCAATTGTGTAGAGCTTGAAAGGAGGAACCCATTCATAAGCCACACTGAAAATGAGTGACATAGGTTGGTCTGTGGACACATCAACATATCGCAATCTAGTGAGATTCATCAAATGTGTTTCTGTTACAATGCCTTTCCATGAATTCTGAGACAAACCCAGGTCAACTAGCTCAGAAAGTTGCCCAAAACTTTCAGGAATGTACCCATTCATGTTGTTACTGCGAAGGTTCAGAGTCTTCAAGGATGACAAGTTTCCAACGGAAGTTGGAATTGATCCCCAAAATGAATTGCCTTCAAGGTGAAGATGCTGCAAGTTTGTTAGCACTCCTAAGGAGGCAGGCAATTCTGTTACAAACTCATTAAAAGACAAATCTAGTGACTCTAGTCTATTATTGGTACAATTTGAGAAACCGCTCAAAAGCTCTTGAATCCCCCCATCTAATGTGTTGTCCTGGAGACTTAAGAACTTTAGATTGCAAGAGTTTCCAATGAGTTTAGGAATTTTACCTTTCAGAAAATTATGAGACAAATCGAGGTGTTCCAAAGATTCGAGGCCTGTGAGTTCGCTTGGAAAATGACCACTGAAAGAAATGCCACTTAGATCAAGTTTTTTGAGGTTGGTAAGATTGAAAAAGCAATTGTGAATCCCTCAATCAGATGATCCAAATGAGATGTTGAGATATCTCAAACTTTGAAGTTGGCAAAGAATGCTAATACCTTGCAAGTTATTGTCACTCAGGTCTAGGTAGCTTAAATGCTTCAAGCTGAGCAAAGATGAAGTTATATTACCCCTCAAGCAAGACTCTTCATAAGCTGCCTCGTCCCACTCTTCACCATAATCGTCAGCATCATCAAAGAAGCGATCTTCATATGTGTTACGGAGGTCAATCTTTGTAACACGACGACTGCGGTTGTCGCATGAAACTCCTTTCCAGTGGCAGCAATGGTGGCCAGCCCAAGAAGAGAGCCTACCGGAGGGATCGGTAAGATGTTGTTTAAAGCTAAGAAGTGCTTGCCTCTCTTCCTGAATGCATCCATCAACCAAACGAAGCTTAGTAAGGTGTAGACATGAAGATGCCAAAGAGAAAAGGAGCAAATAGTGAGCAATATTGAGGAGATAAGTAGGGTTGAATAAGTTAGCATTGCACCTTTCCATTACCATTATGCAAAGTTTTCTTAATTTGATGCATACAATTCCTATACAAATGAATTTATAGGAGGCTAGAAGAAACAACGCGTAATGTTATAATGAGTATTGAAATTGATGGTGTTGGAATTCAAAGCCCTCTCATTTGCGGTTGACTTTTGTTGACCATTTTGCAAAAGTTAGTGGTGGAATTTATGCACACCAACTACCACTAATATTTCATTGAATTTTACACATTAGTAAGATTAGCCTCTTTCTAATGGTAGAATTATATAATGAAGCATTAAGGCCCTTAGATAACAATCTATCTTTTAATTATTTGATTAATCAATTAGTTAGTCTGATTCAACGGTTTTATTTACAAGGCCATGGAGTTCGTTAGCTATTTGTGAGCCCAAACCCAAATAAAAGAAAGAAAAGTCGATCAATATTTCTTTAAATAAAAAATGGAAAAGTGAAACAGCTTTTGTCATTGATGGGATGAAAACTGCAAACGAAGCAGCTTTGTACACGAGATTTAGCATGAAAAATAGCAAAAAGATTTACGGCAAAATTAATCAATGACAGAAACCCAACAAATTTAAAATTAATTAATTAAAAAACAACAACATTGAAAAGAAAAAGAAAAGAAAATTCTAGTTATTTTTTATCAAAGGCAAGCAGAGTTGGGGGCCCACAGACCAAGTCATGAGGCTCTTTAAAGTCGTCTGTACTGTACACCTCTCAATCCGTGACCCAACAAAATGCCTCAAATTCAAAAGAAAAAACCCCCCACCGCTACCCTTGAGCCCAAGAACAACAACATATCTCATCTCAGCTGCTTTGCCTCTTGCTCCTCAAAACGACAGATCGTCTTCATTAAAACGACAGCAAAGACATGGTGTGTCCTACATAGCAAGGGCAGGTGGACTATCAAAAGGGTCCCACTGACTTTGGATGGAGAGGGCTCTCTCTCTCTCTCTCTCACTTTCTCAAATTTTTTTGTTTTTATCATTTTTTTTGAATAAGTTTTACACTGTGGGGGAATAAAATACTAGTACTACTCGGAATCGCTGTCCACGCTCTCCATTCCCTTGAGTCCCCTTCGCTTTTGCTGCATATGCAAGCCACCCATAATCAACACAAATTTATTAGTGGACAACAAAATTATTTAGTTAATTAATTATGTAATAATCTATATGACTCATTCTCCATCATAATTAATTTTGTTTTTCACTTTTCACCATCATAATTATTATTATTCTCCACTTTAAGTTCCCAATTATTCCCTCTAAGCAAAAAAAGTACTAGGGACAATTCATATTTTTCAGAAAATTTAGCACCAGAAAGGAAATTTTATTTGGCAAAATTTTCACAGGCAAAGAATGAGCAGTGCAGCAAATTACCTTCTTCACACATTTCTTCTCCCTGACCTCATAGCGATTCCTTGTCAAGTCAGACAGCCACATCCCTGGAAAACAATACTGCCAAAACCAAAACCCAACAACCCACAAAAAAATAAATGAATAAAAGTTGTTTCCAGTTAATACCCAGAAATTAAAAATTACATATGAATGCAGATAAAATTGAAGAATAATAATATATTTATTATACCTGGAGGGTTCTGTCAATGTTTTTGGCCCTTTTCTTGGGTCTCTGGGGGAGCTTTGTGCCTTTCATTGCAAGGAAATCATCTTCCTTCTCTTTTCTTGACAGGGCAATATAAATTCTAGGCCACTCAACCACTTCATAGTTGACCTTATCTGCTGCTGCGACTGGTGCAGCACCATTAGCAGTGGCAGCTAATTGGTCCGATTGCAATGAAGCAGAATCAGCATGGTGCAGACGATCAACTTGCACAGAGGGTCCATTTGTCTTGTCATCTTTGGCTGATGACCTGCCTGAGCAAGGAGGCAGCTTTCTGTCATTTTTCTCAGGAGGGGGAGATCTTTTCCCAGCCGTAGATCTAGAAACAGCTCGGCTGTTGCTGCCGCCAGTTGGGTTTCTTGATGGGGACCCATTAACCACAGCAGATCGATCTTCTAAATTCCTGGTCATGGCCAAAGAGGAGGTGCAATAAATGGGTGAGCAGAAGATGGATGAAGGTGGTGTTTGGTATTGGATGCAGGAAAAAATAAAGGTGGGGACTTTGGAGCTTCTACACTTCCAGGAGGGCAGATAGATAAATCAGAGGGAAAGGCAACAGAAAAAGACAGAATTTAATATTCACTTAAATGAAGAAAAGCATATTAAACTTACTATTTATGCATCCTTAATTTACTAAAATACTCTCACTATCTCCAAGAAAATCTAATCTAAATACTACAAATTCCAATAATAAAAAAGAAAAAAAAAAAAAAAAAAAGGGAAATGGGGGAGATTGTGTTTTTCTGTCTTTTGAAGAAGAGGACAAAAGGGTAGCAAGGGGGATTTACGAACAATATTATTCTAACCTACTGCCAAAAGTGCAAAACAAAGCAAAACCCACAGGAAGCAAAACAGAGAATTTGGAGTACTTAAAACTCTTGGTCTTTTGATACCCACAATATGAGACCAAGAGAGATAAAGCTGAGTCTGAGACTCATGAGAGAGAGAGAGAGAGAGAGATGATTAATGAAATTGCATGCTCTATCAAGGGGTAAAAAGGTAAACTAGATGAAAATTATATATAATAAAAAAGTGATCTTTCAACTTGGATTGAACAGCAGCAAGCAGCTAAACAAGAACATGGGTTTGTTGTACCAAAAAGAATTGGCTTTTTGGAAATTAGATCTTGATCCAAAGATTCAACAGTTTCCCACACAGAACAAAACAAAACCTCAGCCTTGAGACCTAAATTGGAAAAAAATCCACAATAAATTCATAACATATATTGGGAAAATAGGGCATGGGGAGACTCAGAGAATGAAGCCAGATTCAACCAATCGTACTAAAGACGATGACCCAAAAAGTAAAGGCCACCGTAATTGGAGGAAAAGGACTTTAAATATTTTGAAAATTAAAACCAATCTACCAATTGATCTTTTGGCATAAAAATATCTACCAATTGATCTTCAGCATTAAAATTACAATATTCCGTAGGAAAAAAATAAAATGAAAACAAAATAATTAAAGAGGTTGGGATGTAGGTATATGGTACCTGCTAGGAAGCAACGCGGAGGCTTCCTTTCTAAGTCTGCCATTGGAAAACGACGACGTTGCGGAGGAGGAAGAAAGGGGTGGAGGAGGAGGCGGCGGCGGCATAGACTTGTCTCTCCTCTGCAGCTTCACACCAGCTTGCCTTGCTTGAGCTGAGGAAGAAGACTCATCGGTCACTGCTCGGATCTCAGTTCTCGAGACTCTCGACCGCTTCTTGTGGCCCCACTGCAACAACACATCGCCCGCGCCGCGGCTGGGGCTTGGGGTCCGGCTGGGGCTCTTGTCCTGCCGCTGGGTCGGGCTCCGGTGATGGTTGTCGGAGTTGGGTGAAGTGGGTCGGGCTCCGAATTGGGATTGGGTCGGGTCTTGGGTTGTGGGTTGGGATCGGAATCTGAATGGTTTTGTGGGTTCTAAAGTTGAAACTGTGCTGGTTGTGAGAGCCTCTGTCAACCCATCTTCTTTGGATATGGCTCTCATGGCTGGCTTCTTGCCATTGCTCAAAGGGACACAATCTGGGCTCACTCTCTGGTACCTGTAAAACACAATTCAACAGCAACCCATTAGCGAAATCCAAATGCAAATCTATTTATGCAGCTGAATTCATAACATCGAACAGCAATTCAATGTCAATTGGTAGCCATTACATGAACTACTCATAACCCAGTACCCCAAATTTCTATCAAGTAGCTCTTTGAAATGTTAATTTTCTATCACCAAACCAGGAAATGGCTTGGATGGTTATGTTACTGAAACAGAGGAAACAGAGGACATAGCTCGAGATCTTAGATGAAATTTTTGAAGATGAGCAAGGAAGTTAACAGGGAATTATCTAATCTCATTCACAATAGAGAATCGGAACTGGTCAACAAAGAGCTGGTTTGAATGTTGCGAAGGAGAGACCATTTTTCTGCTGCTAACAGCGAAGAGCTGAATCTGAGGAATCCAAACGGGGAGCTCTGTTTCTATGGCAACTGAGGCATTTCTGCTTCGCCAACCAAGTCCGATTGGAAACAGAGGCTGATTTCATAAACCCAAGTAGAAAAATCGGAGAGAGAAGAAGATCTAATCCAGTAAACGATCGATTATTCAAAAGAGAGATAACAAAATTAAGCTTACAAATACAAGAAGAAATGATGAAATCCGATCCCCAAGAATCAACCAACCAACAAACCAATCAATGGGTCAGGGTAATTTGTCGAGAATCACACAGGCGACAGACCACTCACCCATCAAACAAAACAAAAACCAAGAAAACGAAAAGGAGCAACAGGCAGACCTCATCATCATCCGCTGAAAAATCCCACCAGTCAGGCTCACAAGTCACAACATTAACATCATCTCCGTGTGTAAATGAAATGAAGAATCTCTAAGTCAAATTATTATCAGAAAAGAACAGGTTTTGTTTGTTAGGTTGTTCATCAACAATGACACGAAAAACGAAGCAGAAGCTGAGGAGCTAGAGAGAGAGAGAGAGAGAGAGAGAGAGAGGGCGGAGGAAGACAAGTCTAAAGTCTGTTGAAAGGATCAGACAGGAAGACAGAGAGGAGAGCTGTGATGCAGGGAAAACAGGCAGAACCCAAGTGGGCGATAACATAAATTTATATAGGGGGACTAGTTAAGCTGCTGGCTGGGGGAGGAGGCTAACAAGAGCACTTGCACTTGTACCAGTAGTTACTAGTAGCGTAGCGCTAGCCATTGGGGAAGCCTCGGACTTGGTCACTTGAGACTCAGGGCTCAGGGCTCAAGGTTCAGGGCTTCCAAAGTTTTTGGTTTTGGGCTTCTCAGTTTTTCATTTTTGTTTCCAGGCTTCTCAGTTTTCACCCAACCCAATTGGATCTTAGTAGGGCACTCATTTTCACACCCAAATTCAAGTTTTAGAGGCTTTCTATAGTAAAGATGTAAGTTTTTTTCTTTTTTTTTATTTTGACAAATGCAATATTTTAAACTACTCTAATATACAAAGAGGGGTTTTGAACTCGGCTGCAATGAGGTGGGCATACTATCTTGGTCAACTGTCCTAACTTACATTTGCGATATGTTTATCTTCGCTGGCATCCATTGTTTTTTTTTTTTTTTTTTGAAATTAAGATTTAATGTGCTTAGTTCTTTAATATTATAATATGTAGTAACCTTGCAAAGGGGGTAGGTTTGTCACTATAGGAGGCCCATTTAATTTTATAAAATGTAGTAACCTTGCAAAAGGGGTAGAATTGTCACTATATGAGGCCCTTTTAATTTTATAATATGTAGTAACCCTGCAAAGGGGTTTCAACCAAAAACAAAAACTTCCAAAGGGGGTAGATTTGTCACTATAGGAGGCCCTTTTAATTTCATTAAAACTTTGGCATTAAAACTTTGATCTGAAGAGCCGTTTTTAATAGACTGGTCAAGAACAGTTACACAATACAAAATGTTGTGTCCACCACCATCATCTGTAATGTGCTCATTATGCTAACCATCTTTGATCGCCAAGTCTTTTCTTTTTTTCTTTTTCTTTTTTGTCTTTGCCAAGTCTTTAAGAGAAACACTTGAATGAAATAGAGATAAAATTGTTTTGTTATTCTCGACCAATAACGTTAAGACACGTATGATAACTTTTCAACATAACATTGCATTATTGACCGGGGATAATAAAATAGTTATATGACCCCGTTTCAACCAAATTTTTCTGAGCCTAGAGATCTTATCAATGGAAATAACTGCCAAGAAAACCAAATGTCGTTTTTTTCTGCTGGGCTTAGTGCCGTTCGATATCTTTATAAACTCGTTCAGAAAGTGAAAAATATTTGGATCCATATGAGTCTGACATTATAAGTTGGAATCTCAAAGTCCGAAAAGTACATGCAATTCTTCGCTTGGTTGAGACAAAAATATGCACATGGGCGGCAAATAACAAGCATAAGTTATCTTGGGTCACAATCAATCAAGGGGCAGTCTCCTGTTTATTCCAATTTTACAGGGTAAGATAAAACACAGAGCTGGCAGCACAAGCCTGCAGGGCTGTGATTTGAACTCTTCAATGTCTCCTGTCGTGATCGAAGTCGAAGATACTTTACGAAGTATGGTTCTCACCTTGGGTTGAAATAGCTATGGCCTTTAAGCATATGGGTAGATGATGTACTGCATCCCAACTCCAACTTACAGATCAGCGGACCTAGAAATAACACCAGATGAAAGATTTATTTCGAACAGAAGTAGAACAAGAAGTTGATAGGTTTCTTCACATAACAATTTTTTCAGAGTTCATAAAACAGTTTTGTGCAAGATATATGAGCTATATTTAGGAGATGTTATATCATCCTAGTTGTACAAACTAAAATCACGTGTAAATCAATGTGCCAACAAATAGTCTCCAACTTCAAATAAAAAGAAACGTGGTATCACAATGAGAGTGGTGAAAGGGATATCTCTAAGCAAATGGAGCCTTGAAGCAAAACAGAAAGTGAACCAGGAACCAATTCGAATTTGGATCTTGACACGTCGGTGGTTTTTAACCGTAGGCAGATAATAGACAAGTTTTGGGATTGCCATGATGGCTTCAGATCTTCAGTATGATTGGGTAAAACAGCTAAACCTACTATCAACAGAAATGTAGAATGTAGTTCATTAGCTGTCATATATACCCCAAGCAACAGGATCATGATCTGATCTTTTGGTCTTAAATCATGCGCCTAGTCATGAATCATGATCACATTGATAGGCAGGAAGCCAGGATTGACAATAATGTTTGACTCATGGCTATCAGGAATCAATTCTGAAACAAATTTGACATGTTTTCCCCATGGATTGATATTTCCGAGTGTTCCAAATAGACAATAATCAATGCTCAAAACAATCAGACATGTTTTAATGATGGGCTGATGTTTCAAAGTCTTCCAAGTAACCTTCAGAAAACCAACCTATCACACCAGACACCACCTACGATGTTTCAAGTCTTAACCCTCAAAAGGAACAGGAGGGTCTTAAAAATGACTTTACAAGAAGAACAATGATGTTACTGATGAAAGTTAGATGACTTTGTAATTGACAACATAACATCATAGAGTAGGACAGTTTCTGGATCAACTTTACTTCCTTAAGTTGCAAAACCAACCAGCTTTTTGGTTCTAGGTACAAAAACACATCATTATACAAGCATTTATCTGTCTGTTTCTCCTTTTTCCATTTGTTTCCTATTTCAGCTCATAGATTTAGAATTATCTGCTAAAGTATAGTTGGTCAGCTGGCCTAGCAGTATTCAGCTTCTTCGCCATAGAAAAACAACGATTTAGTTCTAAATTTCACTTTCCAATTGTTAAATATTAAAGCAGCCCATTGGCAATACATGTTCGACTGCCTAAAAGGTCTAGGACAGGACAAGAATACGGCAAAACTAGAATAATACAAAGATAAATAGACATGTGATCTAACAAGGTTATGGTTGATAACCTGTCCAATTAGATACATAAAATGAATCTGGTCCATCTACCGGAAGAGCCTGGACACTGATCTCTTTGGTACCTTCCCTTCAAGCTTCAATCTTCGATATGCTTCTCTAATGTGGCATGGCCTGATTGGCCCAGATTCTTTCCTCTCTGTCATAACAATTCTGGCTGCAAAAGAACATAGATAGAGCCTCTTGGTAAGCATAAAGTGTTGAACCATTAAAGTACCTGTTACACTAAATTCTCTGGACCAAGCAATAAACTACTTTTTTTATTTGTTATATCAGAGTCCAAAGGGTGCAACTCGAAAGGGATCACAATGCTACAGTGTCATAAAAATCTAACAATATTAACTCAAAAAATGTCATTTTTCATTTTTATTTAGTGAAATATGAAAATAGATAACATACCTGTTTCAACCAGTTCACCAACAAACATCTTTGCTATCCCTGACACTACAATTGTCATAGGCATAGAAATTTTTGGAGTTCCACTGATGCTACCTAACAACTGCATGCAAATAATGTACACAAATATTAATGCCAAAGTGACTGCTTTCTACAAGTTTTGATGCAAATATGACAACTCTAGAAAAGTGCATTGCCAACCAAATTCCAATATGCAGCTAATCAGATCCAGAAATGCCTTCTACATGAAGAAATAATTAGGAAGCATACCCTTTTCATGTTGGATTTCTGAAACCCAGCTCTCCGAAATGACTCGTACCTACTCATCTGTTCCTCCGAGAATCGTGATAAGATAGCCCTGAAAGATTATTCAGACCTAGGAGTTTAAAAGGAGAAGACTAGTAATATATTACAGATGATATGATGCAGATTACAACAAGCTCTCAAGGAAGCAAAGCATACAAGTCCTAGAAAGAAATAGGATTCAAATTGATTTAAAGCCTACTTAGAACACTGCAAAGTACACAATCTAGTCTAATAACCATCCATTCTTTACAAATTCTATTGTTTCAAACTGAGTTTTCATTGGAACCTACTTGGGCCCTTCATAGTCTAGTCTAGTTATCATCCCTTCATTCTTCCCCATGAATTTGTTCTATCAACTTGGAATATTTGTATTCATATGCGGCAAACAAGAGCATTACTGAAATGCAAAAATACAATTACCCAAGCAATTAAAAGACATTTAATTTCTTGAACAAAAGCTGAACCATTAAATGGGTTTAAAGAAAAAGTGAGAAAGGAACATACTGCATCTTGGCCATTTTGTCAGGGTCGCCAGTGGCAGAGAACTTGCCGAGCTCAACATCCATGTTCTCTTCATCTTCGTCGTCGTCATCATCTTTGTTGTGCTTGAATGTGGCCCGAGCAGAGGTAGAGGGCGCTGCTGCAGTAGCGACAGGTGTTGTTCTTGCTGTAGTTACTGCTGTTGTTGGTGGTGGTGGTGGCGGTGCCGCTAATGGCGTGGCTGAGGAAGATGGGTCTTTGGAGCCAGGAGGAAGAAGAAGAGGGTCGTCGTCTTCTTGAGTGTCGAGAGCGGTGCGTGCGGCATCAGGAGCCGCGGGAGAATCTGGCGGCGAGTCTTCTTGCTCCTCAAACGCCGCTTCGAATGGGTCCTTGGATTGCTGCTTCATTCTCTCTCAATTCTCTCTAGTATACTATCTAGATTCTTACCCTTTCATTCTCTCACTCAAAACCAGTCTTAAAAAGGTTTCCCCAAAATCAAAGAATTAAAATTTTTCTATAAAAAAAATTCTTTAGACCAAGTATCCAATAGGACGGTGCTGCTGCACAGAAAGGACAAAAGGCCATGTTTAGTTCTCCTTGGGTTTGGATCAAACTTGATGCTTGTTCTGGGCCGTTTCGGCTTTCCTTATTTGGGCTTTTCTTTCTTTCTTTTTATTTTTTTGGTGAACACTTTTCTTTCTTTCTTTCGTTGAATTGAATGAGTGGTTTTCCAATAAATAAACAACAAAATTTGATCCCTCAAAATTGTAGAATAGAAATGTTATTGAAATTCTGAGAAAGTCATCCCAGAAAGACACCAAATTCTCCTTTATGCTTCAACTGCAGTATCTTTTAAAAAAAGTTTGAGGAGAAATTATATCGCCTAGAGATCCCACTGGCCGGACTTCACGAAATTTTTCAAAGAGTTAGAAGATACAAATAAAAAGTTTTTTTTTTTTTTAAAACTTTCGTTTTTGCTTATTTTGATCACGGGATATATAATATGTTCATTGAATAAGTAATGATCCGGCGCAGGAATTTTGAAGTGTTAATAACAGTTTCCTCATGCAAAAAAGAAGAATTTTATTGCATAAACATGTTAATCTTGTTACAACCATGTTACAACGATAGCACCTAATATTCCAAAGATGGATATTAATTTGGCATGTACATTGTATAGTGTCATTGTCTAGTGTTGTGTCAATGCTAAGTCAATTTTGGTGAACGAAAACTTTAGTTTAGTAATTTAGGGATTAAAGGTGTAATATGTGGAAGAGAAATGGGAGATGTAAACCTAGTTAGGTGTGAGACTACATGCGATGGTGATATCCTCAAAAATATCACTTAAGAGGTAGCCTATTGGTTTCTTGGTTAAAGTTAAAGAGATGATATAATATAAAGCCACTTTTATACAGATATGGTGATTCAAAGGCAGATCTGGTGATGCTAATACCATTCATTCATCCATATCCTCTTTTAAGTTATGTTCTTATTTGTTTGGTTTCTTCCATAATAAAATTGATTGGGTGCCGAACTAAAGAAAATTCATCCGAATAGGGAAAATAAAACAAAATATATGAAACATACAACATAGTGCTGCTTCATTGACACTCCACCAAACCCAAATCGGTTTTTGTTTCTTTCTTGTTCTTATGAGTCAAGCAGCCATCAGAATTTGTCATCAACTTCGTGCTCTATTTGCATGTAGTAGACTAGTTCTTTAGTGCCCATCAATCCTCTTCAAACTAAAAAATATCCTAACAACTTTCATGCTCCCTATAATGAATTTCGAACTTTAATAGTTTAAGTTTTTTGGGATCAGTGATTGTCTAACATGATATCAGAGCTCTAATTCTATGGGGTTTTAGGTTTAGAAACTCAAACCCTACTTTCGAAAGGGTGTTAGCTAGTGGTTTTGTAACGTTTTCAAGGAAATGACTCTCCCATTAGACAAGCGTGAGATAATATATACCAAATTATTGTTCAAACATCTTGGAGAGTTGAATTTTGGTGACTTTTGAGGGTCATTATGAAGTCAAATGATCCAGATAATAATTAATGTGGCTAAAAGGGACCAACTAGCAGGGAAGATTCCGCCGCTGATGATGATGATAATGGACCATTGTTGCATAAACCAGTACATCATCAAAAACGTGTACAAGCATGGAACAATCACCTTATTACATGAGCTCAGAGATCAGGTCACCATTTTGGGGGAGAATCAATGAGTGCTTATCTTTTTTCATATTTAAATCAATAAAAAAGAACTACAATAGCATTCATTTCATTGAAGCAAAGCAATTTTACATGTCATTTTTGACTCTTTTCTGCTCTTTATGGTCCCATGGAGACATTATCCATTATTATGGTCGCTCCAAACCAAAGCAACCTTATGAAATTTCCTCTGGTGTTCATCCCACTTGAGGCATCAACTTTGTGTATATATATTTCTATGTATAGATCAGCTCTAGAGTCCTTGATTTCAGGTGAAAAAAATGGAACAGTAAAATAAGCTTCCCAATATGCCATAGCCATATTCCAACACAAACCCGGCCTTTATTGCCTTCATAATTATGCTTCCTCCGAGAGAGTCCTATGTCCTCCTAACTCATTGACCAAATAAAAATATGAAAAAGATTCAAACAGGTCCACAAAGAGAGAGAGAGAGAGAGAGAGAGAGAGAGAGGAGACATAGATTATTAAAGTGATGAATCCCAACATCTCCAAAATCAATCCATATGCTTTTTCTTTTTTCACGTTCTGGTCTAAAGTAAAAGGGTAAGGAGGAGGGGGCTCCTCCAGAATAATAATACTGGTACTTATTCCAAACAAAATAACAAAGGAAGATGGTCTAAAAGAACCCAATTAATGTGTCCACTTTAAAAGCAAAGAAAAGAATCATAGAGTTTTATCTGCTTCTCCCCCAAGTTGATCATATCATTCTTCGGCTGATACTTAATCATCATTCAACTTAAAAAAGACAGTCTCATAGTCATTAACCTGTTTGCAGCCATCTAAGTACAAATGTGATGCAAGGAGCTTGTAGCTTAAGTGATTAAGAGCATTTATCCATGTATCTGAGGTCCTAGGTTCAATATCGCTTGTATAAAATATTTATAAAAAAAAGTACAAATGTGATCCACGCAACACACACATGAAGTTAAAATTTTATCCAAGCTTTTATTGATAAGCAAGCAACATTTTAGGAACAGTTGGTGTATTTTGAACAAGACAAAGCTTTTCCTGAAGTTACTTTGTACACAACATACACATAAGAGTTAAAGTATCCCATCACATAGAATTCATTGTTTTAATCACAGTAACAAAGTTAGAACAATATCATTGTCTTGTTTTGTTTTTGGGATCAAGCCTATATGACATGTTAAATCATAGCTTAAGCATAATATGAACAGGAATGTGTATTATCAGATTAATCAGTTTTGTGACTCCCAATCAATTTGGTTATGAGTTAGAATGCTGAAGTGATTTCCGGCTTGATCCCTGCTTTAAATTATCAGCTGGGTCATGGACCTCTCTTCAAGTCTTGAATATTCTGACTTCTGTTTTCTTTTTCTCAATCAGATTCAATAATATGCAAAGTAAAGCAAGGGCAATTGTGTCATTCAGCTCCAAAGGTAAAGGGATTTTAAATATTGGTTGATCAAACGGTCTGTTGTTATGAATCTTTATATGCAAATGCATGAGCTGCTTTTGCTTTTCCTTTTTATAAAGTTGGAAGACGAAACCAAATATACTGTGGCAGAGAGAACTTAAAAAAAATTGCAAGGCAAAGTTCCATATTTATAGCATCCAAGGTCTTTTCCCTCTCCATCTGTCTGGCGTCCACACTGTAAAATTAGAGTGCATATGAATGAAATGGTTGCTACTTTTCTTCAGCTTAACAAAAATAAGGGTTGGTTTCTCTAGAAACTTTCTTCTCTAATCCAAAAACCTTCCCATGGCCAGTTCTGCAATGAAGTTTGTCTTCCTATCCTCCCTTCTTGTGTTCCTCACTTGTGTTCATTCTGTTTCTTTCCATAATCTGTCTCTCGGAAGGCAGGCTTCAATCCTGGTTTCTGTCAAGCAATCTTTTGAAGCCTCAAATCCTTCTCTCAATAGCTGGAATGTATCAAACTACATGTTCCTCTGCTCTTGGGCTGGTATCCACTGTGACAACATGAACATATCAGTTGTTTCATTGGACATATCCAATTACAACCTCTCCGGTTCTCTTTCACCTGCAATCACAGAACTGAGAAACCTTGTCAATCTTTCAGTGTCAGGAAATGGATTTTCAGGCATTTTTCCGCCCGAAATTCACAAGCTAGCCAGGCTCCAATACCTCAACATATCCAACAACGGCTTCAGTGGAAACTTGAGCTGGGAATTTGCTCAGTTGAAGGAGCTCATATTGCTAGATGCTTACAACAATAATTTCAATGGCTCACTGCCATTAGGTGTCACTCAAATTCCCAAGCTGAAGCGCCTAGACTTTGGCGGGAATTTCTTTAGTGGAAATATCCCTCCAAGTTATGGAAATATGGTGCAGCTCAATTATCTTTCAGTTGCAGGAAATGATCTGAGTGGTTTCATACCAAGTGAGCTTGGTAATCTTACTAACCTCAAGCAGCTTTTCTTGGGTTACTACAACGAATTCAAAGGCGGGATCCCACCTGAGATTGGTAATCTGATCAATCTGTTCCATTTAGACCTTGCAAATTGTGGCTTGGAGGGACCGATCCCTCCAGAGCTGGGAAATCTAAAACAGCTAGACACTTTGTTCCTGCAAACAAATCAGCTCAGTGGTTCCATTCCAGCTCAACTGGGAAACTTGAGTAGCTTGAGGTCTCTTGATCTTTCAAACAATGCATTAACAGGAGATATCCCTGCTGAATTCTCTGCGCTCCACGAGCTTACCCTCTTGAACCTGTTCATCAACAAGTTTCATGGGGAGATTCCTCATGCCATTGCAGAGCTGCCCAAGTTGGAAGTCTTGAAGCTGTGGCATAACAATTTCACTGGAGCAATTCCTTCAAAGCTTGGCCAGAATGGTAAATTGATTGAGCTTGATCTGTCAAGTAATAAACTCACTGGGGTGGTCCCAAAATCTCTTTGCTTTGGAAGAAGGCTGAAGATCTTAATTCTGCTCAACAATTTTCTCTTTGGACCCCTGCCAGATGATCTTGGTAAATGTGACACTCTCGTAAGAGTGCGAATGGGGCAGAACTATCTGACCGGATCAATACCACAGGGGTTTCTTTACTTGCCAGAGCTCACACTTGTAGAGCTACAGAACAATTATCTTACTGGACAGCTCCTGGAGGAAGCAAGCAAGGTACCCTCCAAACTTAGCCAGCTAAATCTGTCAAGCAATCGCTTATCGGGGCCACTTCCTACTTCTATTGGAAATTTCTCTAGCTTGCAGAATCTTCTATTAAATGGAAACCAGTTTACCGGAGAAATTCCATCTGACATAGGCCGGTTGGTAAATGTTCTCAAGTTGGATTTTAGCAGAAACAATTTTTCTGGCAGAATCCCTCCAGAAGTTGGAAATTGTCTCTCACTGACTTATTTAGATTTGAGCCAAAACCAACTCACGGGTCCAATCCCAGTTCAAATTGTTCAAATTCACATATTGAATTACTTCAACGTCTCTTGGAACCACTTAAACCAGAGCCTGCCAAAGGAACTTGGGTCCATGAAGAGCCTAACCTCTGCTGATTTTTCCCACAATAGCTTCTCTGGTTCAATACCACAAACAGGACAATACTTATTCTTTAACTCCACCTCCTTTGTTGGCAACCCTGAGCTCTGTGACTCTTCCGAAAAGCCATGCAACTACTCTTCAAGCTCACCATCAGAGGATCACAATCAAAACAGCACCAGGTCTCAAGTCCTCGGGAAGTTCAAGCTTGTCTTTGCTCTAGGACTCTTGCTATGTTCATTTGTGTTTGCAACCTTTGCAATCATAAAGACCAGAAAGGTGAGGAAAAAATCGAACTCATGGAAGCTCACAGCATTCCAAAAGCTAGAATTTGGAAGTGAAGACATTTTAGAGTGCATAAAGGAAAACAATGTTATAGGGAGAGGTGGAGCTGGGATTGTCTATAGAGGAACAATGTCCAGTGGAGAGCAAGTAGCTGTGAAGAAGCTTTTGGGCATTAACAAAGGCTCTTCTCATGATAATGGTCTCTCTGCAGAAATTCAGACGCTTGGTAAAATCCGACACCGAAACATTGTCAGATTGCTAGCATTTTGTTCAAATAAAGAGACCAACCTGCTTGTCTATGAGTACATGCCAAATGGAAGTTTAGGTGAAGTTTTGCATGGGAAAAGAGGAGGATATCTTAAGTGGGAGACTAGGGTGAACATAGCCATAGAAGCAGCAAAAGGCCTTTGTTACTTGCACCATGATTGTTCCCCTCTGATTCTTCACAGGGATGTTAAGTCCAACAACATTCTGCTAAACTCAGATTTTGAGGCTCATGTAGCAGATTTTGGGCTTGCCAAGTTCTTGCAAGACACTGGAACATCAGAATGCATGTCTGCAATTGCTGGCTCATATGGCTATATTGCTCCAGGTACTTTTTTTACCACATAGATACTATACTAATTTGAGACATTTATTAAGTGTAATTTACTTCATTGAATTGAATAGGGAGACAATAGGCTAAGTAGGCCCATTTAGCTCAAAAGACCTACTTGATGCAGCACTTAGATAAAGTAATTAAGCATATTCCATATGTCTCCTCTGACTTAGTGAAATAAGTCAGCCACCTTCAATAATACCAGGTTGCATGATTAGTTCAAAATTTGATTAGTTTTGTTCAACTTGGTATTCAAACAGAGAACAGATTAATAGAAAACACTTGTTTTTTTGCATCTGCATAAATTCTGGCATATACATTACTTTGGACCAAAGAAGTAACTAGTAGTTCCATATGGATTCCCAAAAGGGAAAAGGCTCCACTGACATAGGAATTTCTCCTTTTGCTTTTTATATTGCTCTACACACAGTAATGGGGTATGTGCTTTTGCATGTCTTGAAACCATAAATAAAAAACCATGTTGGTTCAGCCCAATCACAAACCAACCTTTTTGACCAAAACCCAAAATCATAGCAAGAACAAAATCCACATAACTCCAGTGCTGAGCATATACCCATTAAGAATCTTGATTGGGATCTAAGCTTTACTTTTCCTAAACCCTAGAAAGGGGGAGACATCTGTAAAGAATAAGGCATAAACCCCAATTACCTTTTCCTTTTACACACACAGGCTATTGCTTTAGCCTTTACTTTGCTGTGGGAGGAGTAAAAAAAAAATATTAGAACAGTGGACATGTCGTGTAGTTTCACTCAAATCTAACAAATCACTTTCAATTTTCTCACCCCTTTATTTTATACTATGGAAGTTTTCAATGAGCTAAATATTTTACTTTACCTCATGGAACAGAGTATGCCTACACATTGAGAG
Organism: Prunus kanzakura; assembly: GCA_020521455.1. Classification (NCBI taxonomy): domain Eukaryota; kingdom Viridiplantae; phylum Streptophyta; class Magnoliopsida; order Rosales; family Rosaceae; genus Prunus; species Prunus kanzakura. The sequence continues at coordinate 281,302 of BPUM01000194.1, forward strand.
TTGATGAGAAAAGTGATGTGTATAGCTTTGGGGTGGTGCTATTGGAGCTCATTACAGGAAGAAGGCCAGTTGGTGGTTTTGGAGAAGAGGGTCTTGACATTGTTCAGTGGACCAAAATACAGACCAACTTACTTAAAGAAGGGGTGGTAAAGATCCTAGATAAACGGCTAGACAGCGTTCCGTTGGATGAAGCAATGCAGGTGTTTTTTGTAGCAGTTTTATGTGTTCAAGAGCAGAGCGTGGAGAGACCAACCATGAGAGAAGTTGTTCAAATGCTTGCACAGGCAAAACAACCAAACACATTTCACATGCAATGAAGAATGGCTTCATGGAGCAACATTTTGGTGACCCAGAAACTGAAAAAAGAGAAAAGAAAAGTCATGGACATGTATAATAACAGATGATTTTTGGATCAAGTTGCGAGAATGGTTGATTAATGGTATAGTAGCAGCTAGCTGGGGCCATAGTATATAACAAGATTTTATGCTTCTTTTTTGAATTATTTTTGGGGTCTCTTTTATGCTTGGTTAAGATAGCATCTTTGCTCTACTGTTGGTGTATTTGTTAGATTGAAGCTTAGCTTTGTTCTGGTCATCAGTGGCATGCAAAAGTGAAGTGGTGAAGCGCACTGTGAAAGTGATATTGGTAATGGTTCGTTTGTATTATTGTGTCATCATCATAAACTTATGAGACCAAATGATGTGAGGTTTCCTTTTCTATACTGTTTAGATTTTGTACTTATTGGTTTGTACTCTTGTGATTTGCTAAATTTGACAAGGTTAAATTGAGGAACACACTATGTGGGGCAGGAAGCCTGCCATTTACAAACCAATGCATTTCAGAGTCTGATCAGTCTTTTCTTCTTCTTAGAGTTTGTTGTAACGTGTAAGGACTCTGCTAAACCCTAAACCCCTTCTTGTTATTACTCTAGTCAATTTCCTTACCAACATGTCACAGTAATAGCAACTTAGGAAGTGAATAGGGGTAACCACAAAAAAAATGAAATCTTTTAGAACAGACCATATCATATAATATTAACTTGCAGACAAAATTTGTGAAGATCCAAGCTGCAATAACAGTTGTAGGAACCAACAAAAATAACATTCTCAGTACTACTTGTGGTTTCTAGGTCTACCGCGATTTGAGCTTCTCCCAAATCATTCTCCTTAATTAACACACCTTAATGACTTTATGTAGGATTTAAACAAAAGAACCTAGTCACATTACGAATAGCACCTAAGGAAAAGGAAAAGGAGATTGGGGAATTTTAGGAAACAAATTAGGGCAAAATTAATTGATTTTTCCACATATTCAACAGGTCACCATCTTTCTAGTTAGGTTACGCAATTTTGTTATTTTTCATTAAAGAATTCGTAATGTTAAAAGGTAAAAACAAACAAACAAACAAAAACGTAAAGAAACAAAGAAAGCTGCAAACTTGGGTTGAGGGATGGTGATTGAAGCTGAGTTAAGGAGTTTCTACCTTGGTCAAAGACGAAGGATTTATGAATGCCCTGATTGAAATTGAGGTGGGTTCAGCTGTTGCTCTCTCTTTGACTCAACTTGATCTTCTCGTCTCTTCTTTTTGTGTCTTTGCCAAAGGGTTTATAAATGCTTGCTCGCTTTGAAACCACATTCAGCCCAATCGCCAAAAACCCAAATCCATAACAAAGGAAAATCCATTGAACTCCGGAGAACAAAAGACAAGAGTCATATGGCCAAACATTTAGAAAGTGGTGTGCATAGCAACAGAATAGAAGTCTAATTATGTATAGTTTGATATAATGCAGAAAATTAGAAATAGCTCCTTCCATTAAGGAGATTTACAGAGTTGTCAAGGCTGCGGTCATAAGCGAGGACAATGCCGCTTCACTTTACAAAAAGGCATAATAAGATTCCATTGAAGAATAAATAGGTTCTTCCTTTGTGTGTGTGTGTGTGTGTTAACAGCACTGTTTTCCTGCAGAACAGTAGGATTGAATCATATGTACAAATTGATTCACATTTACAAGCCAAGTATCTTTGGCCTCACATATGCAGAAGAGCCATGGTGCAAACCCGGCATTGACATTTGCTGCTGCTTGGATCTCTTTACCCTCTCCAGCTTGCTTTCTTTCTCTGCCTCTGCTTGAGCCTTTATCAAATTCTCCATTTCCTCCTTCATAGCTGTTTTCTCTTCCTTTCGTGTCTTCTTATGCTCTAACATTGACGTATCTGACTCCTTTACATAGAAGAACATGGGTCCCAACTCAGCCAACCATTGTGGCTCCGCTGCTGTGGCGCACTGCATATACTCTTTTGTTGTCAAAATCAATTCATGATAAACCACATACTCTGGAGTGCATCCCATACCATAAAGAGCACTGCTCGGGTGTAAATGGCATGGCATCCCAGTCCGGCAGTTAACATACTCCACCACACCCTTCAATCTTGCGGCATTGTGAAAGTACGCGGAGCAAATTGCTTTTTTCACAATATCAGTATCAGGCCCACAGGATGAAATTGGGATTTTTAGTGTCTTCAGGATCTCTAGCAGCTGGGACCTCACCTCTCTAGCCTTTCTCAACCCTTTAACATGCAAAAAATGGTCATTGCACCAGTCTACCCGATACTGCTGTTGTTTCCACTGCTGATAAACATTATACAGTGTTAAGTGGTCTGACTCTGGGATGGAGAATTTCTCCCGTCCAGCATCGCTCTCCTCTG